>JALBCR010001677.1:0-134114 GCA_030710515.1 Abscondita cerata | reverse complement strand
ACTGGTTGTTGCAGACGCATCTTCTGTGATTCAATCAATTCATTTATTTTATTTAATCGTATGGTACATTTTAAATATTGTATTGTGATGTGAGTGTTATGTATGGTGCCCCAGAAGATCAGTATAAACCTATACAGTGTGGTGACGAAACCGTGTGCAATTGTGGATTGGTTCGACTTGGTAAAGCATTTACTTCAAGGTTTAGGAAAACCACTAAAACCTAAACATGCCAACCCTTACCCACCCTATTATTATTATTATTATTATTATTATTATTATTATTATTCATAATAGACGCATACAACCAATTGACGAGAAGATTCAACAAACCTCTTTTAATTATTCGTCCAGTTATTAGAAATTTACTCAATTGTGAATCGGTAAGTAAAAATTTTGCCAACTTAAAAGTTTTTGCTTTAAAGTTTCACGAAACTAATCAAATGTAAGATTCATTGGGTGAGTACGCGTCGTCTCGTGATCCTTGGATTATTACATTGTTGATCGAAAAATTTAATAAAAGTTTAAAACGGAAGTGGACTAATAAAGTAGAACTCATAGATGAGCCCGATTTAAATCAACTTTTTCATTTCCTTGATGAAAAGTGTAATGCCGTCGGTCTCATGATAGACAATTCAAAACATAAATCAAAACCTAAGCAGTTTGACAATGTATGACAAACTTTAAATGTTTTTTTTTTGTTTACAAAGCCATACTATTAATAAATGTTTAGAGTTTCTTAAATTAAATTTGAAAAATCGTGAAAAAGCCGTAAATAAGGCGTCGCGTTGCTATAATTGTTTCGGCAAAGGTCATTTGCTAAATAATTGTCGGTCAAAACACAACTACAGTGTATGTAATAAAAGGCATAACACTCTGTTACATCCTGAAACGTGTCAAATTGCATCTTCAAACAGTCGTCGAAGACTCAAGTGAGGATTTCGTTAGTGAAAATTTAATCAACGATCGATTCTGTTTATCTCTTCTTCCAACTGTTTTAATTCTTGTGAAAGATAGCTTCATACGATTTCACCAATTACGAGCTCTTCTTCATTCTGGGCCCAGTCTAGTTTTATAATATATATGCCGGAACAAAGAACATATCCTAATCAAATGTCCTTCGTCGCCTAAGCCATCGATGTCAACTGGTAGTGTCATATTAAATATCTGTTCTCGATTCAATAGATCTAATGCAATGACTGTGGTAGCACACATAATTCTAATTGTTATTAATCGATTACCTCATTCTGAAAATAAAATTTCCGTCTATGAGAATCTTATTAAACGTTTTGATGTGGCTGATCACACGTTTCATTTAATTGAACCTGTTCATCTCATCCTGTCAGCATCCGTTTTCTTTTCGGCACTCAAACCCGAGAAATTAATTAATCATTCGGATAATCTAATCATTCAAAATACAGTATTTGGATATGTTGTATTTATGCAGCAAAGAAATGCCATATTTTAAAGACAATATGATTAATAACATTATTATTGATGCTGATTGAACAAATAATAGTCTATTAGAAGAATTTTGGGATTTGGAAGAATCAATTAATTGTCAACCTATTCGAACACACGAAGAAGAAGATCGTGAAAAATAATTTCTTGCCAGTGTACAACGATTGCCTGATGGTCGCTTCTCTTTTAAAATGTAACCCAAAGTTCTTGGAAATTCGTTTGCTATTGAATTTCGTATGTTTCTTAACTTAAAGAAACGTCTTCGTTCCGATAATGACTTAAAAATTGAATATTGAAAATTTATGCAAGAGTATGAGAATCTAAATCATGTCACTTTTAAAAATCAATAAGACATCACTTATTGCTGGCTGTTATTATATAATTCCACAACATGGGATTTGGCAGGATGGACCATCAAAAAAAAAATTACGAGTTGTTTTCGATGCTTCAGCAAAAACCAAGGTATGGACTGCAGATATTGAAAAATGTATCGGCAGATTGTCATAAACCATAACGATACTTCTTTCCAAATGATATTTTGGCGCAATTCGGAAGAGTTTCCAATTTCATTGTATCGCCTTAATACAGTCACTTATGGGGAAACGTGTTTGCTGTATTTAGCTATCAGAGTTCTACATGAGTTGGTACATAGAGAAGGTCACAATTTCCCTTCAAGCTGCCAATATTATATTTAATAACAGATTTGTTGATGACTTGCTCTTCGGTGCGGACCAATTGGAAGAATTGAAATCTATCAGAGATGAATTAATCAATTTATTTGCTCTCGGAAAATTTATTTTGAAGAAATGATCTTCAAATAATCCAAACGCAATTGAACATATTCACAAAAATCATCTCGTCAATACTTTAATATTCACTGATAATTCAATTTGTTTTAAAACTTTGTTTAATTTGGAACCCTCTTGACGATCAATTTGCATTTAATTCGAGTGAAGCTGATATAAATTCTCGGACAAAATAGCATTAGTTACAGTAAACCAGTTACCGAGAGAGGGCTTGTGATTCTTTATTCCATTCTAGATTCAACAAATTGGTCTTTCATTAAAGATGATACTAATCTTGAAATAATTTTTAATAAATTTATTACTATATTAAAAATGCGGTTCATGTTTCATTTCCTATAAAAATAACTCAATGACAGGTACAAAAACTAAACAGACAAATTGGTTCACAGATAAATTAAAACATATGCGTGACAACCTCTTTTTTTATAGCAGACTTACATAAAAATATCCATTATTACAATTATGTGATACTTTAAAAACACCAAAATATCAGTACAAATCAGAAATTAAAAATGTAAAATACGATCCAACGACATTTATATTAAATCCTCACAGAACACTAGCAAAGCTATGTGGAATATCTTAAACAATAAAAGAAAAATTAGGAAAAAATTTTACTGCAAGATTTCTCCCCAAAGCTTTAATACTTATTTTTCAACAATTACTGATGATATTCTAAAAAATACAGACTATGCAGGATTACCTCAAAAAAAGAAAGACACAAAAACGCCCAAAAATTACTTTCATTTAAATTATGTTTCTGAGGTCCAAATGCGGAATACAATAAACAAACTTTCAAATTCAAATTGTACAGACGTTTATAATATAAACAGCACAATGATTAAAAGAACCAAAAGCATTTTAGTACCCATACTTACAAAACTATATAACAAATGTATCGATGCAAAAACTTTTCCCACGGTACTAAAAATAACCAAGATATTGCCAATTTACAAAAAAGGTGATAAGTCAAGCGTAGTCAATTATAGACCAATTGCAATAATTCCAATAATTAGTAAAATCTTTGAATACATTTTAAAATCACAATTATTGTATCACTTTGAACACAATCAGCTACTTAGTGTTAATCAGTTTGGTTTCTAGAAAACAAAAGCACTTTGGACGCATTATTGCAATTTGTTACATTTCTGTATAGTAGTATTGACATGGGTAATTACGTGAGTGCTTTATTATTAGACCTAAGCAAAGCTTTTGATTGTGTTTCGCATAAGATTCTATTAGAAAAACTGCAGAGGTATAAAATTGAAAATAGTGCTCTAAAATTTATCTTATTTTACAAACAGGCAACAGTATGTAGAAATAAATCACGTTAAATCCTGTACACTACCAATAAATCGAGGTGTCCTCCAAGGATCAGTTTTGGGACCTTTATTTTTCCTAGTTTTTATTAATGATTTAGACAGCTATGTTCTTTCCGATAAATTTATTTTATTTGCCGATGACATAACGTCAATAAACAAAGATGTTGACATAGACCAACTACGGAAAAAACTAAGCAATAGTAAATTACAGATAAACAAATGGTTAAAATATAATGAATTAGTTTTAAACGAGTCCAAGACGCAAACTATAATTTTAGTACTAGAGACATTGGAAGCCATCAAAACCTAAATAAATGTAAACTCTTAGGAGTATACTTTGAACCAAATCTCACTTGGTTTAATCACTGCGATGAACTTGCCAAACATTTATCTTCGTTAATCTTCTTATTTAGAAATATAAATGCCTCACAAAAAGTAATGCTGTGCGCATACTATTCACTATTCTACTCAAAAATGATTTATAGTATTTTACTATGGGGTCACTCAACTTCTGCAATGCGCATATTTGCTCTACAAAGAAAGATAGTTAGAGTATTGAGTGGTGCCAAATATCACGATGACACTATGCCTTTATTTAAACGTTTAAATTTACTCACGCTTCCTGCAGTGTATATTCTGCATGCCTTACTTTATGTAAAACAAAAATCAGCAACAATATGAAACTATACAAAATATTCATTCTCATAACACACGATCAAACCGTAATCTGTATCAACCGTACACTCGTCTTAAAAAAACCCAACAAGCGACTAATTTCTATGGAATAAAGTTTTACAACCATCTAGCGGAAACTATAAAAGCACTAGAGATAAAGCAATTTAAAGCAGCAATTAAAAAGTACCTCATTATAAATAATAAATATAATATCAAAATTTAACAAATTAGTCGTTAAGTTAACTGAGCAGGAAGCCAATTTTTGATCGTTTGCAATTCTAAATCCGGATACTCTTCTTAGTCGAAACGTACGGAAACCTATGATTCCGTTAGCAACACGTATACGTTTATTTTCCAACGAAACTTTGCGAACGGTGCATCCTTACGCATGCGCTGCTTTGATATCTAAAGTTAAATTGTTATTCATAGTTTAGCTTTAGAAGTTGCTGACCCAACAAACACAATCTAATGACCCAATAAAAATGGCGATGCGTTGCCTTTATTCAATGTGCCTATCGATAACGCCAATATTGGACTAACGCTAAAATAAAGCACCGGCCAAAGACTTTTACGCTACCCTTAATGTGCCAATAATAAAACAATTCACTACAGTGTAAACAGTAATAAACATTTCAAAAATGTGTACATTGAGTATTGATTTCACTTTTCTTTTGTACACTTTACAAATACATATACAAATAATAGTTCCAATGTTCCAAAATTCTTTTTGTTGCTTGTTTGTCAAAAAATTGTTATAAGTGCTTGTAATTACATTTTTTATTAAAATTAGCCTTGAAGAAGCCCCCATCTGATAGAGGCGAAACATTGGTTATACTTTATATAAAGGTTCCACCTTTGAAGATCCCAAAAAGGAATAATTCTTTATAAAACCGTACCAGAGGAGTCATACACTCTTTGTTACAAATTTATGTTACAATCATACGACCGCAAATAGAGTTTGCTTTATCAGTTTGCGACCGTATTATAAAAAAAAACAAAATTCTACTTCAAAGAGTTCAACATGCAGTAACTGTATGGACAGTTGGTTTAAAAACTTGCCATAAAAAACCACAATTAAAAAGCTAGATATAGTAATAGCAATCTTACCCAAACCCAAACTTTGCAGATGAATTGGTTGTACTAGTGTTAGTAAAAAAATAAAAATTTCAAAATAATACCATTACTCGTGGCAAAATGGGGTTATTTGAAGATTTCAAAGTTAAATAACTTTTAAACTAGTGGTTTTATTGAAAATTATAAATACAAGAAAAAATAGTCCTGTTCTAGACAAACAATAAAAAACCACTGGTTTAAAAGTTATTTAACTTTGAAATCTTCAAATATCCGCCATTTTGGCACGGGTAATGGTATTATTACCTGGCAAAATCTTGGGCATTTATTACGAGACACCCTGTATAGTAAAAATTGAAGACAGACAGGCATCTAAGAGCAGACTTGATACAGATATTTCTAATAAAACATATTTAAAAATAATAATAATAAATTTTGTAAGTTTAATGACAGCAAACATTTGTCAGAACATATTTTAAACTTGAAAAAAAAATTTCACCACATCAGTGAAAGAGCATTTCCTAACAAATAGATCTTTTGAAAACTGGAACGCACTACCAACTGAGGTTGTCCTAGACAACAACGTATTAAAAATTAAGAAAAAAATACGATAATTTTAAAGGTAATCAATAATAATTTACTTGCGTAATAGTTTTACCTCCCAATTTATCTTTCTTTAATAATAATAATTTTCCTACCTTTCGCCTTCCTTTTCTCTATTTAAATTCTATTATTTTTAAAATTAAAAGGAAGGTTGTAGCAGTAAAGAATTGAATTATTTATGTAAGTGCACCTATTCGTTTATTGAACACTTAGTTAATTTTTTTTAAATGGCTACCGGTTTTGACACCAGGTCCACAGCAATACTACATATACCATATATAGGTATTATCTTTGTTTTCTCTATACTTGCTGGTCCAAATCATACAAAATGTTATGTTTTGGTTTATTTCTCGCATAATTTAGGTTGGCAACTACGATAACTATTTCGACATAGTTCAATCTCAGAAGTCGCTTTATTTCAACAATCACTACCGTCGTCGATGATCAATACTGAGAGAAATCTAGAATGTTCCATTTAAAATAAGCAACTTATACATGATTTTAATTTAATTTCTTGGAGAAAGTACCTTCCTATCATGATATAGGAAAACTTAATAGGTATATCTCATTTTTGATATTTCAAACTATTTTTCCTATACAGGGTGAAACTTAAAATTTCGTGATAGTAAATCGTTGTAAATCATTCTTGAGGCACTTTTTCAAGTACAATATTTTGTTCATCATATAAAACTAATATTAATTTTTTGTGCTTTCCAATAGTTTATTTTAAATATCGAAAAATATCACTTTTATTACACATTTAACTAGGATGAGAAAAATAATAAGTGAACAACTTCAAACTCTATTGAATTACCGTATTTTACTTTAAAATCTACAAAGTCAATTGCTGGATTTATAAAATGTTAGTACCATCTTGATTTTCGTAAATTATGTCGTAAACATTTAATTTATTAGTTTAGAGACCTCCTGAAAATGTGCAACAAACATAATGTATTCAATTTAATAAATGTGTCACTTTTCAAAATTTAATATGGTTAAACTATACCTTTTGAAAGCCAAAAATGGTTTTTATTTATATGTTACACCATAGTATGATTTGTATTTAAAATTTTATAGGATTATATCATACCTTCAAGAATATGAATATGTTTAAAAATTTGTGGAGAATGTTTTACTAATTTAAAATATTTTTTATAAATAACGGTAACTTTAGTAATTCCAAAAATATATTTCTTTCCAGCTGATCTTTTTTTAAGTTGTTTTTAATAATATCGAAATATTTCGAAACGTGATGCAATGCAAAATTTAAAAATGAAATAACAAATCCTAGTTTCAATTTAAAATAAGCAAGATATAGTCTACTTTCTAAATAACAGGAAGTGCCTCATTCATCGTTATATTATAATTGAACTTAGAGCATCGGAATAATTCCAGATTTCTAACAAAATGCTTCGTGTTACACGTCGAAAATTGGCCTATCCTATAGGGATCGGTTCTGGTCACACTGCTCTTCAATATACCGTAAAAGTATTTGAAAACTTAGAATGTAGAATGATATTACGTTGTCCGAATAAACACATTCTTGGGTTGCGTGTCAAACTTTTATTTTAAAAAATATAATTATCATAAATTTAAAAAAAACCTGAAAAACGCTAATTTGTAAAATCGATTAGTAATTGCATTCACTAATATACTAATTTTGTCGTTTTGTACAAATTTGTCAATTTATGCAAATTTTAGAACGTAAATATAAATCTAATTGCTCTAATGAATTCGTTTATTTAAACGTCGCTTATTCAAATTCTTGCAATTCAATTTGGAATTTAGCATTTGTTAATTTTGATTTAATTGTACAAATAAATACAACGTAATCAACACTAAGTTTCACGTATTAATCAAAAATAATTTTAGCTTCCTTTTGAGTTTTTTACAAACATTCGCTATTTTAACATAAAAAAAAAACTGTACTTTTTTTCGGTAAGTTAATTAATGATTTCTTCGGCACAAAATGCGCCGACAAAGTATTGATGATCAAAGGAAGCGCGTTATCTTTACAAAATAGTTGAAAGTTATTGATTATAATTTGAAGAGGATTCGCTTAATTTATTAGGAAAAGTATGCATTAATAAATTTCGTACGTAATTAGTTTTAAAAGAACTATTTTAAGTGGGTTTTTCTGCATGGACCAGTATTTTGAATAATTTCGAATTCTTAAACGGTTCAATAGTTTTCAATACCATTCACTGCAGTTAATGCTTTACTAATTGCGCTATATAAATATGGAGCAAATCCTCAGAAATCCGTTTCTAATTTCAGGATTTTATGGGACTGGAACGGTGAATACATTGGAAAAAGGTTCGCGAATGAATGCATTGGTACTTACATTTCAATGTACGTAGTTGAAAAATCCTAAAACGTTTTTTCACGTTATGAAAAATCACACGTTTGAATTCGTATCTATGAATTTCTTATGGTGGATGGTCCCAAAACAATTTCCGGCTAAACCGCAGGATGATATTGAATTGTAGTTGGATCAATTTCAATTAACCATTGTAATTGAAACCAGTATGTTAAGACTGTACAAATGACATGTAAATAATTGGCGATGTTTATCTCTACACGTTCTGAACTTAAAGTTATTATATTTAATAACCCCTATTCTAATCAATGTTATTTATGTATGTACCTACATAAAAACATAATTGTTCTACAAAGACATAAATCAGTTTTTAAGTTTTTTAATTATTACTGATTGACCGAATCCCTTATGTTGTGTCTTGCACCACGCTTAAATACGCAGCTTACATTATTTATTACTTATTTAAAGAGTGATTTCGATGAGACTAACCCTTAATTATAAAATTATTAATAAATCTGACTATACAAAGTATATATAAATTAATTACTATACATTTTTATACCATTAATTTCATCTATTAAAGAGGTTCATCAATTTAACAAATGAAACGTGAAATATTCAAAAGATTGGTCAGTTAATGTTTACTAAATTATTCGAATGTCACGATCACATACACAATTTTTAACAAAATATGTTTAGTTTTTGATGGTATGCACTAAACTTTTCAGCTAATTTTTGAAAGAATTTCTAATAAATAAAATACACTTTTTAAATATTTTCTTCAAAATTCTCTACTGTCTCAAACATTATATGCCTACAAAAACATACAGCCTGTCCGTGTAGTACTCGGACCTTTGAATAAAATTTGAATTTGATATTTCAAATAATTACTTAAAAAACATGAAATATCTTAATGTCGATATTGGCCCAATTAAATGTTTAAAATTGATATCTCGAAAAGCATTATTTTTGAGCAAACTTCGTGTATGCATAAAGTTACCATAGTTTTAAAGTTGATTCAGCAAAAAAATTAAAAATATATGTTTCTGTTTAAAAGATCAAAGTTGACAGATGGTCCATGAAAGTGAGACATCCTGTAATTGAAAATATTTTTAAATTGTAGCCACTGAGGAACCTAAAAGAATAGTCAAAAATCTACTTTTTAAAGGCAATATCAAAGGTCCGGGTAGGCTGTATATAATCTAGTTTAAGAAACTAAAAAAAAATTTAATATCAATTCCAATATATTCTATAAGTTTTATTTTTTTTGACAAAAAAATTAACTTTGATATAAGAAAGCGTGAGGTGCTTGATACAGTGGCGTAGATATGTAGATATAAGTATTAAAAAATATTATCGACCTATAAAAATGTTTAATTTGTCTTAGGTTAGCATAACTGGGATTCAAATAAAAACCTGTACTTGACAGGCCATGGAATTTAATTGATTTCATTATTTTTACGGTGTACACAACACTACCGCAAAATAACGTGTGATGACATGGAAATATAACCTAAATATGAACACAAATAAATGTCTTGATTTTGACAGAAATACAATTCACGCGAAAAAAAAAGAACTGATGTGGTTGAAAGAATTAAGAATTTGCAAAATTTGAAATGTAAACAACCAAACAAAATTAGGAAAGACATATACGCTACTCAGCTCAAATTCTAACCTAAATATGGTATCAGCTGACTGCCTTCTTAAAAATTTGAACACACGTTAGTTCTGGCAAGCTTACTTTCCGTACATGTTATTAACATCAATGACGAAGATTTTCAACTATGTTGTCGGGGGTAAGAACTGTTCATATTTGTTTTAATTTCATTTTGTAGGTTATCAATATGCAAAACAATATCAAATTGTATTTCCCGATCCCAATATTTTATGATTATGTTCTCCGAACGATGAATCATATCTACCGTACTTATTTCCACATACTACATACATAATTTTTAATACTATTTCCTTCTGTTCCTATGTGTTTATCAAACAGGTTTGTAAGACAATTTTACTACGGTAAGTTTACATTCCAAAATTATACATATTTGAAGAATTTGAGTTTTTTATTTCCTACTAGCTACACCCCCGGTTTTACATGAATCGTCTGAATTTTTAATTTTAATTGTGCGTAAAGATGAAGTTTAATATAATAGGGCTTGTTCTCACTATATGCAGTGGATGCAGAAGATGCTATAGACAACAAAAAAAGAAAGAAGTGATAATAGAAACAAAAACTGTAGATGATTGAATAGGTTGCAGATGACGTAAGTGGTGTTAGCAAATAATAGAAAGGAAATAAATGAGGTGAAGAAGGGTTTAGGAGTGAATGTATTTATGGTGAAACAATAGCAAATAGTAAAAGGGGAACGGAGACAGGTTAAAGTGGAAGTGGAGGGAAGGAGAAATAAAAAGTTTTTACGAATGGAAATACTTAAAGTAAAACATACGACAGTAAGGATGATGGGCTTATTAGTATTGGGAATGGACATTAGGGTTGTATAAGGAAATGCAGAGTTATACTGAAATGCAAGAAGCAGGGAATATTTAATTACGGATTGATAATATCAACTGTTAATCATTTACATACTTCATTTGGCTATTTTTTTCTCTTTTTGCAAAGAATTACTTCTGAACCCTTTTCAGTGGATTACTTTATAAAAAGGGTGAAGCGACATTTTTTATTTTTCATGGAAAAGTTATCGGTTGTAGATCGTTAATTATCACCTTTTACTGTAGGGGAGGAAATAAAATTACAAAAAGTAACAAACAGGCAAGAGGACAATGGAATCTGAAAATGGAATAGAGGAAATAGAGAAAAATGCAATTTTGAAGAAGTGTTGGTATACAATAAAATCACAAACAATAAGATTACAAACGGAACATTGGAGATTATATTATAAAAGAGCAGAATATATGTACAAGTACAGAATATAGAGTAAGAATGGATAAGAACATGCAGGCCAAGAAAAAGATAACGAAAGTGATATTTAGAATTAGTGACGAAAATGAAACCAAGATAATAGGTGGGCCATTAATAATTTGGAATTTGAACCAGCAATTAATAGTTATTAAGGTAAAAAGGCTTTATGTACTAAATAAAAGTAAAATAAAATATAAAGCCCGTGGTGTCAACGTTTTATACCATACTGGCAAGCAGTTAACAATGCTGATTATCACGAATAATAATAGGAATAATCATTTTCCAATCCAGAAATTGAGTGATCCTTGGTCGTATCTATGGTGATGATGAAGTTTTTATTTGTCAAACATTACAAAATTTTCATCAAAATGGCAGATGAACCAGTGCCAGAAAATGTCCTCGCAAGAGCCGCGATATCAAACGAGGCAATCGCGCCCATAAAATGAAAATTTGTTTATGAAAAAGAGTAGACTTGCTTTGCCGACTGGATGAAAACCAATTTGGTAAAAATAATTAATAAAACCGTGTTATTGGGGTATTTCCAATAGTTGGTATGTTTACGTAATTTTTGTAAGTAATTTTCTTAGATTTTGGTTTACAGTCTCAATCATATTCTCCCAATTCGCTTTGAACAAAATTTTCGATGCTCTGTAAAGAGATGGTTTTTAAGAGAAATATTAAAAGTTGTGAAAAATTGATGCAATTGCAAGGATGTTTGAAGTCCAGAAAGGGTACGGCCCAAAAAAGTCCTTACTCGGGAGCAGATTGTAACATTTGTCAGAAAAGCCTACGATTCCCAACATCTGATGCATTTTTGAAACCGAAATTTATAAGTCTTCATACCGACGCATTTATTCTTCTTCTCAGAACCTTGGGCGATGTGTTCAGATTCTTAGAACGGGATGAGAACTTGATGTTGATAGATGTTCACGCACAGCTGTGCGCACTGGAGAAAAAAGTGAATCGGTTGTTTTGTACAACCATCCAATTTTACGAACTGTTTTCACGTATTGATCCATACACTGTCACCAAGGTCTTTCATTTTTTTCCATTTTTTTACGTTAATTTGTCTTCATTTTGGAAGGAAGTTTTCAACTTTGTTTAGGAGTAAAGCGTCCCATTTTAAAAATGTCAAAATTGAAGCCAAAATTATGCCAATTAGCGACATCAAAATATCTTGTCAAAACAAAAATCACCGTTCCAATAACCTATGTCGTTAGCCATATATATTTAGGAGAAAACGCGCTTTCCAATGGTATAGTTAACATTATCATGTAGGTTCATAATACCAGAAATTTTTGATTTTGATTTAGATTTTTTAAGACATTTTTCTGTCAAAACAATAAAGTAAAGTACAAAATGTAAAGCGAGTCGGTTTAAATAACAATGTGTAATTATTGTAAAAACAGCAAACGATGCTGTAGGCACATGGTCTATTCCTTGTGTGCCTTCAATGTACAATGACTCTAGAACAGAGTAAAGTCAAGGATTTAAACCTTTTTTAAGGGCAAATGCAAAATCATGGTCAGTGGACTGTAAATTGACAGTTGAAAAAAATGGGTCACTTCTAAGTTTACTAGTTGTAGGAAAACTAGTTTAAAATTTAGAGCAGCTATTGACAATTTCTTTTGTTCCACTGCTGAATACAATGCTGTCTTTATCAATATTCGTAACTGCTTTACTGTGAGGACGCTGAATAATCGTAACCCGTGAACCATGGAAAGAAATAACAGCAGAAGAAGATTTATTTATGATCAATGTTATCTATTGCTGACGTTACAAACACATTTTACCACAATTGTGGAGGGTAAACACAATCTTCCATATATTTGGGAACACAACACACTTATAACAACACAATTTATCTATTTCTTTTTCTTAGTGGAGCGTGAATCATGATACCTGCATATAGTGGAAGTGGTTTTCTGTTTAGAGAATGATGTATACCCGTATTTACCCTAGGAAAGTTGTAAATTCTTGGCTTGACTCTATCCTGTAGAGATTGTACATTGAAGACACACAAGGTAGAGCATGCGTGTCTAGAGTGTCGTTTACTGCTTTTATAATAATTACATTTATTACTAAATAGTTATAAAGACAACTTCCTGTGCATTTGCGTTATGCTACATTGTTTAGGCAGATTTTGAGCAATTGTTTGTGATAAAAAAGATGAAAATAAAAAGTACAAAATACGTTTTCAGCTACATTAACGGATTTCAAGTTATTTAGCAAACTGTCTCAAAAAATCAAAATAAAAATAAAAAATTTTGAAGTTACAAATATATCTGGTATTGTGAACCTGAATCACGTATACCGTTGGCAAGAGCATTTTCTCCCGAAAAACAAAACACTAACAATATAAATTAATAAAAAAATATAAACTTGATTATGCAGGGAAATGTAAAACCGGATCACAATAATTTGGAGGACATATTGATTACGTTATCAACATTACTGAAGGGCCAGGAAAATGTGTGTCATGAGATTTTTAGATTCGTTTAACTATGAACTATCTGAATCCAAAAGGGCGCATTGGTTGCTAGACGTGAAATATCTTGGTATAATTTTCAGTTTCACTCCACTATAGTGACAATTTATAAAAGTTCGCTAGATAATTCCATTGGAACGCATAATGCTCACTCATCGTAAGCTTTTCAAGATCTACCCTTATTGTTATATCAACTTCGAATGAAATGAAGTGCTTCAAAAGCCAAAATTTATTGGTACACACAAAGCAAATCAATATTCCAAAATTTGGTTTGGTTCGTTTTGCGATGTGTGATTCTTTTCTACAATCTTCTTGTAACGTTCATTAGTTCCAGCTATCCATTAATTTGAGATTAAACCAAAAACGGTTTATATTCTGTTTATGCGCAGATATTTCTTATGCAAACATATTTCGTATAATCTTACTGTAAATGACTACTCACTGCATGTGTTATCAATAAACATTGTAAAACTCTAAAACGGCACATTCTGATTGTCATCTTGATCGTCTACAGTTCAAGTATATTTGAATATAGTTTTTCTCTTTAGTTGAGGATTGACGATTTGGTGGTGATGAAGGTGCTGATGACTGAAGAACACTAAGAGAGGTTATATGTTTTTACAATGACACGTGCAAAATTACTATTATTGAAAAAGCTTCCGGGTTTTTTCCTTGAATTCGATTTTAACATTTAATAATCCATACATCGAGTATTAACAAAACTACTAAACTGTTTTGACCTTAAACCATAACCTAGTTTTCTTTTTCATAATCATCCCTTTTAATAAATTTCAGTAGGAGAATAAATTGTGCATCAAATTGAAATATTTCTCGGAGACTGGTGACCATTGCTGTTTAATATACAGGGTGTTAATTTATTTATTTATTTATTCGTATGGTACATTATACAAATATTGTATTGTGATGTAAGTGTTATGTATGGTGCCCCAGAAGATCAATATAAACCTGTATAGTGTGGTGACGAAACCGTGTGCAATAGTGGATTGGTTCGTCTTGGCAAAGCATTTACTTCAAGGTTTAGGAAAACCACTAAAACCTAAACATGCCAACCCTTACCCACCCTAGTATTCACATGTAATAATATTAATTAAGTGTGTAAACAGAAGGTAAATAAGAACATAAAATATAACAGCACAGTCATTGCATGACTACATATAATGGATCGGTCCAAGCGCCAGTCACGGCAATGACGAAAAAATAGGTTAAAGAAATAGCAAAACAAAATAATGGAAAAACAGATAATCAAGACAAGAATACAAAATCAGATTCGTAAGCCATAATATTGCGTTAAATTATGAATGTTTGGAAACCCTCCTTTTAACTTCGTTAATTGACAATCCTCTACAATATGTGTAAAGGTCTCTCGTTCGTTTCCACAGTCACAATTTGGATTAGAAATCGCACCCCATTTGAACAACATAGAGCTGCATTTTGAATGGCCTGTTCTTATGTAATTTACTTTTGACCAAATTTTTCTTTTTTGATCAAAGCCCGGAACTTTTATTGTTGGATCATCAATGAGGTGTTTATTGAAAACATCAACTCCAGACCATAATTTTTTCCACTCTTCAACTTCAGAAAAGCCGTACTTAAGTAGTCTTGCAACCATATAGGACTTTGAGATTTAAGTCTTTTAGCAGGAGAGTTGTCAATGTTATTCCAAATTGGTAACTTTTTGTTAAGTTGGCATTTATCCCATTCTCGTTTTAACGCTGCTTTTTCTCAAATGTTCGATGGAGTAATATTACAAAGAACAGGAAGCCAATCGAGAGGAGAAGATTTAATGGTTCCACTAATTATACGGATAGTGCAATTCAACTGGGCATCTATTTTTTTTTTTGTATGGTAACTGTTCAACTAGACAGAAGCACAATATTCTGCTGTAGAATAATGAATAAGTGTTACAGATTTGAAGGGCAAATAAACAGGACATGCAGAAATAGAGTGAAAGTTCATATAACATATACTTTTTGAGTTTTGGTTTCTGGAGCTGGAGCATTTTTTATACATATCTTTATAAATATTGCAGATGATAGTTTAGCTAATAAAATTTTGTTTCGTTGATCTTCTTCTTCAAAGATGTCTACCCTCATTTAAATGAAGAATATCCTTTCTAAAAACAATGATAATCAAGCTGTAGGTTCAAAATTGCAATTTTTAAAGGATATCTAATAACAAACAAGTTGAACAAACAGTAAGCCAAATTAGAAACAAGGGGTATCAGTCCGTTCAGTTTTGCAATTTCAAAAAATTATAGTGAAACTAATTATTAATAATTTCCATATATGACTGTATTTTGGTTAAAGACAAACCATGTTGAATGTGCGTTATCATGGACATTTAAATCATAAGTTTTTTTTTTTTTTAATTTAAAAACGTTAATAGGCAAGCCAGATTTGAAGAAATCATAAATTATTGCAAATGGTCATTATTGATCATCCATTATTTAAATAAGTTATACCACTGCTAGAACACGAAAAAACTAATAACTGTATTTATTTAGACAGTTACTTAAATAACACAGATGAATTAATAAATAAGTAATATTGCAAAATTGATTGTTTTTATACAATTTTTTGTATCAAATTAAATTAATAACTCTTTCAGATACTTAATATAATCAAAGATTAATCTTTTTGAGAATATAGATTTCTATTAGTAAATTTGTTCTTATTTTACATTATTTTAATTAAAATATTAATTAATTTAAGAAACACTCTTATCTTAGGTCTCCTAAAATATGTATTCTGGAGTTAATTTAAGGAATCAGACCACGTAAACGTGAAAACTGAATTAATTTCATCAATGACTAACTTGCAACGAAAAGTTTAACTATTCTACTTTGAAAAGATAGTTAAAAGTTCGAATTCAGTTCGGATAAAAAAGGTTAACGGCTAATTGAAATTATCCTTTAAGTATATGCAGAGAAAATTTAATTTTAAAATTTGTCAACACCATCAAATAATTAAATCATTTTATAAATTTTTAGAGTAGTATCGATTGTTAAACTCTTTTAAAACTTATTATTTTTATATTTTCTGTATTGTAGTTTATGTGACGATATCAAATTTAAAAATTTTAAAATAACCCCAAAATTGATTATTTTAGGTATATTCTTTCAAAATAATTGTTGTAATACAATTCGTTTTAAATGTACACAAATTTTATTTTTAAAAAATTTTGAATTCCCAAGGCATTGTTAGGCACGTGACGTTTGAGTTTTTTGGAATCGTACCGTTGACTAAAACATTTGATATGAATAAAATGCATGAAAAAATTGTCTCGATATACAGGATGTGTCTCGACGAATAGTGAAAACAAAAAAACCGATTCAGCTGAAAACTTAAAACTTTATACAAATGGACATGGCCTACTTCCTGAAAATATTTTCATAACGGTGTCACTTCCGGTTTTTATTTTATTTTTGGTTTCCGCATAAAATTTTTCGTCAAGTACCTATCAAAAAAAAATTATTTCAAGCGTAAGCAACTACTGAAAAATTAATATTTCATGAAACATAAAAGGTAGATGAGCGATACTTGTACTACGGTTAGACATGGTAAAGACTATTTTTTCAGTATTAGACATTTATATGAAATTTATTTCTAGGGGAGGTCCGAAGTAACGGTAGTTAAAAAAACTAAAATTGTCAAAGGGTCATTCTTTTTAAATTGCAACTAGGCTTTTTTATATTTTCATTTGATGCATAATTTAATTACCTATCTGCTGATATATCATGTTCATATACCAAAAGAATAATTATCGTGTTATCTGCTTTTTTTCTACTTTTCTTGGAGATGATGTTCTGTTTTAACCAACTGATTGAAGGTATCAAACGACAGGCAGCAAAACATATTGCAAAGCACACTATTAATTTACTACATTATTTCCAGAAAAGTTGAAAAAAGGCAGATAACACGAATGAAAAGAAAGTAGAAAAACACGAAAATCATTCAGGAACATGATATATCAGCCAATAGGTAATTAAATTCTGCATCGAATGTGAATACATATAAAAAAAATCACTTGCAATTTAAAAAAAAATGACTCCTTGACAATTTAAATTATCTTAACTACCGTTACTCCCGGACCTTCTCTAGATATAAATTTCAAAATGTCTAATACTGAAAACATACTACAATACCATGTCTAACTGTTATACAAGTTTCGCTTATTTACCTTTTATGTTTCATGAAATATTAATTTTTTAGTAAATTTATTGATTACAAAAGGGTAAATTCAAAATTTTGTTGCTAACGTCTGAAATTATTTTTTTCTTAATAATGGTAAGAGATAAGTAGGCCAGACCTGGTAGTAGAAGACGTAAAATTTTTGCGGAAACCGAAAATAAAATAAAAATTGGGGCATTGTATTTAAAATAACAAAGTTGGTATCCACTTTTGTATAATCGGAAGTGACACCCCATGAAAATATTTTCAGTAAGTAGACCATGTCCATTCGTATAAAGTTACAAGTTTTCAGCTGAATCGGTTTTTTCGTTCTCATTATTTGTCTAACATGCTATTGTCGAGACACACCCTGTATAGATGGCTCTACCGTTGTGGTTAAATTACTTTGTGACTGTCGTTGATATCGCGTCGTAGTTGAATTGGTGTTTGTGTTGCGAAGTTACTGTGATTTCTGTGACAATGACTATAAGTGTGTATACGTCAGTTGCACAAATAATAAGAAAAGAGGGTTAATTCAACGGTAGAGCCATCTTCATGTCGAGCCAATTTTTTGGTTCATTTTATCCATATGCGACGTTTGTAATAAATGTAGTTTGTACAAGAAACTTTAAATTACTTTAAATCAAACTGACCTATTCCTCCTGTTGATAGAACCTAAGCCGTTGTAGTACAAAGTACACATTCTACAACTTTTCTTTCAATACTTAACTGTCAGTAAATAAATCAAAATTCCAAACACAAAACATAAATGTGTTAGATATAATTAGGTCAATAATATTTTTTTTTAATTTGAGTAATTTTAGTAATTATAATTATAGTTTTCAAATGCAGAGATTTTCGTATTAATTTGGGTTCTGTATAAATTGGATTTAGATTATTAATCCAAATATTACTCATTTAGATTATATCATTGGATAATCTACAATTTTAATTAGAATTTGATTTTGGGATTTTTGGAGGGATTGTAATATACATAACATCATAAACTTAATAAACGATTGATCAAATATGGTAAGCAAATATAAACTTTAATTCAAGTCAAATACGTAAGTAGTTTATTAGGTAAGTACATCCTAACAGGATATTAATGTATTTGTTATTTTTTACATTAAAAACACACATTCTGTTTACTTACGTAAACCTTTTCCCATTTCACATATTTTACTTGTAACTTTATATAACTTTTTTCTTAATTAATTGAGATTTGAAAAAAATTATCTTTAAGGAACATGTGATCAAATTGGTGACCACATTCTTTGGTGCATTTATTGAAACATTGATGATTACCTTACTGTATTTTTCATTAGTAGCCAAGCAAGTATATCTATTTATTTTCAACATTAACTTTGAGAATTAATTAAGAACACATAAATGTTAAACAGACCGACACAGTCTCGAAATGTAATGATGTTAGGTAGTTTTCCACTTTAATTAGTTTATTATTTATTTATTAAAAAAAGTTTTCATTTAATTCAATTGAATATATTTATATTCTGGAAAGAAGACAATTAGTAAAGATACGGAACATTTCCCCGTTGTTCTAAATTTTAAAAGATATGAAGATGAAAAATATTAGGTATTGATTAATTTGGATAACTGCGTTGTTTCTGACTGCAATTAATTAATATTATTTATAATTGTTTAAAAGGAAATTGTACATTTTTTATAATAACGCAAACAGCATAAAAATGTTGTCCTAGTATTGTTTCTCGTTATTGGAAATTTAATGCAAATGTAACGCTTTGTTGGATACGTATCAATGATATATATTTCCAGCCTGAACTGTAAAACCTACCACCAATTTTCCTTTACATTATTGGACATTATAATGCATTTATTGATAGCACATTTGTAGTACACATATCATCAATATTTAAAGGTAAATGTTGCAAACTTATCTTAAAGGGCATATTGGTAATACATTGGCCATACATGTATAAGCAATGTGATAAAAAGTATTTGATTAGACTTTCATTATAATGCATTTATTTGTAAGATATTAGTCACACACATATAAGTAATATTGAAAGGTAAATAAATGTTCGACACTTACGAGGATATATTGAAAAATTCTTAGCCTACTATAGAACCAAACAAAATTTCAATGTCAAAATATTTTATTACTCAACATATTCTTCTCTTAATCGGATACATTTATTACAGCAAACCTGCAACGTCTCTAGACTTTTCAAAAAAAATGTTTCTTCTTGCTCTGCAAACCAGACCTCCACAGCTTCTATTACCTCCTTGTTGGAAGAAAATGTACGACCTTTTAAACTTTTTTTCAGTTGAGGAAAGAGGTGATAGTCGGACGGAGCCAAATCGGATGAATAAGGGAGTGTTCTAGTAATTCAAACCCTAAATCACGAATTTTTGCATGACAACATGAGATTTGTGTGCAGGGGCGTTGTCCTGCAAAAACAAAACACCTTTGGATACTTTTCCACGTCTCTTCTCTTTAATATTTTCCCGTAAAGTGGTCAGTAATGTCGAATAGTAATCTCCAGTTATTGTTCTACCCTTATCCAAAAATCAATCATGATTACTCCATGGCAATCCCAAAAACTGAAGCAAGAACTTTTCCAGCGGATTTTGGACACGAAACTTCTTAGGTCTTGGAGAACCAGAGTGTCGCCATTCCATCGATTGTTGCTTTGTTTCTTGATCGTAGAAATGTACCCAAGTCTCATCCATAGTAACAATTCGGTTTAAGAAGTCTGCATCGTTTTCAAATCGAGCACAGATCGAACGCGATGCTTCTACCCTTGCACGCTTTTGGTCAACATTCAAACATTTGGGGATCCATTTTGCAGCAATTTTTCTCATGTCCAAATTAACGTGAACCATATGATGAACGCGTTCGTATGAAATATTCAGTGCTTCAGATATCCGTTTTAGCCCAATTCGACGGTCTGATAAAATCATGTCATGAACTGCATCGATATTTTCGGGGACTGACACAGAAACTAGCCTTCCCGATCGGTCATCATCTTCAATGGAAAATTTACCTCTTTTGAAGCTTGCATTCCAATTTTGACGGTCGCATACGAAGGACATTGATCACCAAGGGTATTAAGCATATCTTCGTAAATCTGCTTACCTCTTAACCCTTTTAAATACAGGTACTTGATGATGGGTCGATACTCCAATTTTTCGATTTTCACAATTTCGGTGGACATCTTTTTTCATTTAATTTATTGCGTGACTCTGGTTAACTTTTTTGACGTCAAACTTTATACTGACACTTCTAATAAGTTATTGTTCGTTGCTATAGTAACGCAATATTTTGTTTATGCAAGGAACTGGAATATATATATATATATATATATATTAATGAGTCTATTGGTAATATATTAGCTACACATGTATAAACAATATGATAAAGATTTGATGGACATTGATTATATAGTTGATTGTATAGATGTATTAGATGTATAAAGAATAAAATAAAGTAAATATTAGAATACATTTTACACTTCGTTTTTTCGACCACTTTCACGATCTTTGGTTGTAGTTAAAAAGTACCAACCCTTTCCAAAATTTCCATGTCGTAACGATTGGGTACCTTTTCCGTATTGTCTATGTAATTAGAAAATTACCATTTAGAGATCATCAATTAAAAAACAAATCTAAAGTCGAAATTAGCTAAAAATCGTATATTCTAAAATTTTCATAATCCATGCCTAAAAGTGCACCACTGAGAGTTACAGTCTTTTTTTTCTATTTTAACTTTCTTAAGGTAGAATATTGAGATTTGGTAGACCATTAAGTAATAGTAGTTGAGATGTGAATTTTAAAGAAAAATCAAAATTATTACCGCTTAATTGTGGAATGTCTTCGCTAGTATTTCTTGCACTTCTATTACTCCTAGTTCTGGAAGTCGTCAGAGTACTATGGTTTTCTAAAAAGAAAAATCGTACTTTTATACTTTTATTTGTTGTAAAAGTACCTAATTCTCCGCTACTTAGTTTACCTTCTTGCGTATTTGATACAGAAGAAGCTTCTTTTAAAAGAAATGCTGTATGTAAAACAAAATATACAGGTAATTGTTGAGAAATTAAAAACAAAGTAGATTGGTACCATTTAATGAAGAAAAGTTGAGTCGTTCTCGTTCTTAGGACCGAGATGTTAGAATGTTATAACCTGATGTTAGAGTGTTATAACCTGATGTACAAAGGCTACTATCTGATTGTTGTGATTGGTCAGAATCTAAATCGCTTCCTTTATCTGCATGTGAAGTATACTTTTCTGCATCCTGTATACTCTGAACTCTTTCTTTGAAGAGTGTAGGGTAAAATTTATAATTGTGTTTAATATCTTTGCAATTCCGTCTCTAGGATAGGAACAAAAATGAAAAATAATTGGGGTTTACTTAGTAAAAAATTTTCGTAACGCCATCGGTGTTCAAAACAAAGAGCGTTGAAGAAGAAATATTAAACACATTTTTTACGATTTTGCCGAGACTACTGGCAACATTGTAATGAAATTTTATACAAATATGTTTTGGAAGTTGATACATTCCATTAATTTGTTTTTATATCTGACTCTCATAGAGGGTGCTAATTTCACAATTAACATATCTTAAAACCTTGTTTTTGTAATTCGAATTTTTACGACACAATTTCACATCGCCATGTACAGGGTGGGCCATTTTCGACACTTTTAAAGGGAAACTCCTTCATCCAATTGAGATAAGCAAAAACTGATGTCGGCAACAGGAAATGCAGATATTCAAAAATCACCATGTATCTCCGACACTACAATGGATATAGCCATGCGGTTTTTGCCATTGTGTTTCTCATTAAAAATAAGCGTCAGAAAAATTAAAAGAATAATTGTTACAATTATAATAATTTTTCCGTCGGATTTTTTCCCGCCTTTTTTTCCCGTAGCTTTTCATCCTAACGAATTTTTTCTGTGATCTACTTTTTTTTATTTTCCGGCATTTTTTCCACGGCTTTTTATTCTACTTTCAGATTTTGAAATGGGCGAAATGGGCCAATGACCAAAATTTTCACTTATAATTGCACAAGAGATTTGCATTTTGCCGAGTAAATTTGGGTGTTTTAATGAAAATCTGTTGTCTAGTAGTATAAGAAAACTAGAACTTATCAAACTATTTATTTTGGATAAATGTAAATATTAAATTGAATATACTGTCAATTTTTAAATCAATGGAGACCGCAATAATTGATTAAAAAATACTAAAGTTAAGAAACACCAATTGATTTGTTTTAATTTAATTTTTTATTCCATAAGTTTCAGTAGAGGGATACGATAACCACGTGGCTTTTAGTTAACAATATCTTCACTGCTAATTGTGCCAAAAAAGTTTTTGTAAAGTATATATTATTGAAAACTTTTATTTGAACATTTTGTTTGCGATATGGACAAATGTTGAGTACGTTGTTATTTTTTACTAAATTTTAAGGCAAAAAGCCAATAAATATAAGTCTTAAACAACTTTTTTTTCATTATGCGAAATAAACTCGCTTTGAGATGGGCTCTCGTATAGATGAGCTCGCGTCAAAATGAGCTGGCGTCGAGATAATGTCGCGTCCAGATGAGATCGCGTCGAAGTGGCGGTGTCGAAGTGGTCGCGTCGAAATAAGCTGTTCTGCCCCTGAAATATTATTTCTAATATACTATTATTCTTTATATCTATTTTTTTGTGGATTAACCATGTTGACTTTACCATTGAATATTATGAGTTAATTTGAGCTGAATGACTTTAACTATAAAGGACACAGACTATTAAATAAACTGTTAAAGATGCAAAAAATTCATACTGATTCTTGAAGATAGCCTATTAGGACTACTTCACTGACTTTTGTAATTTGTAAATAGTTTTTTAGCATCTATTTCTCAAATTTAAGATATTCCTTATCATACTGCAAACGAAATTTTCTTAGCAACAAGTTCTCATTAGTTTCATCGGTTCGTTTGCTTAAAAGACTAACAATTGCAAAACTTCTTTAGACGCGTCATGGTGACGTTGTGGGATATATCATATTCGACTGAGTCAAATCAAATAAAATTTGAAATTAACAAACTTAATTTATTAAACAAATTAACTAAATAAACATTAAAACATCACTACCCACTTACTTACATTCTAATATATCTTATTCTATTTTTAAGATTTTTTTCTTTCATCTAACTATCTCCATCTTTCTTCTACTTTCTTCATACATTCTATCCCTTTCCATTCTTTCCTAATATTATCCCCCTCCTTCTCTCTTCCATTCTTACTTCATTGTACCCCTCTAACAGATGTTCTATGTTTTCAAAGTCTCCCCCACATATTTTGCACATTTTCTTTATGTCCGTTCACCAATACATTTTCTTCATTTCATATAATTTTCTTCTTTTCTATTATTGTACCCTCTGTTAAATACATTGGAAATGGACCTTTTCCAATAGTTTAGATATTAAATTTATGGTTATCGTATTCTAATCATATACAGGGTGTTCCATTAGTGCGTAATTCTTCCCTAGCGTCATTATTTTTAATTTTAGAGCAAAATGCATTGGGGAATGTTTTGTAGAATCACTTAAGCTATCTTCTAAAATTATTTACAAGTATACAGGGTGTTCCCTAAGTGCTGTACTGCATTCTTTTAAACTTTTTAAATGGCACCATATTGATTTTAATTTTTTATGGAGCTTCTTTTCTTCCTATTTATGATGGCATAATCGAATTTCACCCATATCTAACAGTTTTTGAAATATTAATTTTTTTATAACTTTTTAAGAAATGCAGATGGTCAGTAAAAATTGTATTTCTCAGACGTTCAGTGCAATATTCAAATTTTTTGATTAAAACTTTTAAAGGAAGTGTCAAGCTACAATTTAATTATTTTGAAATATTTTTACACTATACAGGACTGTCCAAAATTTTGAAGTGAATATTCAAAAATTAAAAGTGTAATATCTCAATTTTTAAATGGAATGGTATGTTTATTTTAGTGTTTTCATAAAGATAATTAATTATTCGTTCGATTTTCTTCAACATGTCCTATACCTAAACCTAATACTTTCCGAGTTATTCGAAATTTAAAATATTGCATGTTACATGGCAGCGTTTGCTATCCCAAACACCCGAGAGAAAAAAGAGTGGCCAATGGAGAGAATGAATTTAATGTTATTTTGTCATTAATTGAGCAGCCCCATACCAGCTTACGAAATTTAAGTAGCGAAACGGATATTAGTAAAACAATTATTTCTCACATTGTTAAGAAAAACAAATTTCATGCATTTCATATGCAGCTACATCAAGCCCTAAGTGAAACGGATAAACTAAATAGATTTGCATTTTGCCAATGGGCTTTCGATAGAAATCAGGAAAACCCCGGATTTTTGAGAGAGTAATGTTTACAGATGAAGCAACCTTTCATAAAATGATAACATCAATCAACATAATATGCACTATTATGCCCAAGAGAACCTGTTCTTCTTAAGACCCGTCGACGCTCAGCATAGATGGTCTCTTAATGTGTGGGGGGCATAATAGGTAATTTTGTAATTGGGCCGTACTTTTTGAAGAAAGACTAACTGGAGAAAGGTATCTTCATTTTTTAAGGGAGGAGCTGGGCCAACTATTAGATGAAGTGCCTTTAAATATCCGCCAAAGTATGTGGCTGCAGCATGACGGTGCACCACCTCACTATAGCAGAATGGTTAGAGATTATTTAAATGAACACTTTACTAACAGGTGGATAGGTAGAGGTAGCAATTTCAACTGGCCTGCTAACTCTCCAGATTTGACAAAATGGATTTTTTTCTGTGGGGATACATTAAAGAAATTGTGTACAAGAATGTTCCCACAACTAGAGATGACATGAAGGAGAGAATACGCGGTGCTTTTGAAAATATTCCACAAATAATATTGCAACGTGTTGGCAACTCTTTATTGAAAGACTTCAATTATGCATTACTGCAGATGGCGGACATTTTGAAAAATGAAATTTGTTATTGTTTTTATATTTATTATTTTTTTACATGTTAAATAAATTAAAAAATTCCCTAAACTACAAAAAAAATTGTATTAGTTTCTTTTTTACGACGAAATATTAACTGTCAATTTTATTCTATTTTTTCAAAGGCTACTTAATTCATTGTGCATGAAAGTCTATTATAAAATGGCACATTTTTCAGAGCCTACTCAATAAATTGAGCATAAAAGTCAAATATAAAATGGCCATGTAACATGCAATATTTTAAATTTCGAATAACTCGGAAAGTATTAGGTTTAGGTATAGGACATGTTGAAGAAAATCGAACGAATAATTAATTATCTTTATGAAAACACTAAAATAAACATACCATTCCATTTTAAAAAATTGAGATATTACACTTTTAATTTTTGAATATTCACTTCAAAATTTTGGACAGTCCTGTATAGTGTAAAAATATTTCAAAATAATTAAATTGTAGCTTGACACTTCCTTTAAAAGTTTTAATCAAAAAATTTGAATATTGCACTGAACGTCTGAGAAATACAATTTTTACTGACCATCTGCATTTCTTAAAAAGTTATAAAAAATTAATATTTCAAAAACTGTTAGATATGGGTGAAATTCGATTATGCCATCATAAATAGGAAGAAAAGAAGCTCCATAAAAAATTAAAATCAATATGGTGCCATTTAAAAAGTTTAAAAGAATGCAGTACAGCACTTAGGGAACACCCTGTATACTTGTAAATAATTTTAGAAGATAGCTTAAGTGATTCTACAAAACATTCCCCAATGCATTTTTGCTCTAAAATTAAAAATAATGACGCTAGGGAAGAATTACGCACTAATGGAACACCCTGTATATATATATACATACATGGTGTCCCACGACGATTAAGACAAGTAATATATCAGAATTGGGCAGTAGTAGATAATTCTAATTTTGGGGGTGTAAATTAGAACAAATGTTGCATCTTTTCTTGTTATTGTGTTACCCAATGAGGTATTTTTTCAAATCTTCTAAATCTGTAGCCGAAAATTACAGGGATTCAATTTGAATTTTTTAACTTCTAATCCTTTAAGTACCTGTAGCTCTTAAATTAATCACTTTAGACCCCAAGTGTGCTAGTTAGTTGGAATTGTTTTATCGGGAGGAACACAGAAAGGCTCAAATATACAGGTTGTCCCATTAATAATTTTGAATGCGACGTCACGTGACCAAAAACAAATACCTCATTGGGTAACACAATAACAAGAAAAGATGCAACATTTGTTGTAATTTACACCCCCAAAATTATAATTATCTACTACTGCCCAATTCTGATATATTACTTGTGTTAATCGTCGTGGGACACCCTATATATATATAACTCAGAAGTTACCTAACTGCGTGCGTGCGTGCCTGCCTGTTGTGTGTGTTCAGTTGCTTTGACATCGTATCATAAATCATAGTGTTGATCAAAACGTCATGTACGTCAATATTCGTTAGAGTTTTTGTGTGTGTTTTTGGGCGTCATTAATACAAATATAAAATATGGAAGGTGATTAGTACTTTACAGTATTCCATGGTCAACAAGCAAAACATGTTGTTCCCGAGAATTACCACTTTGGTTTGCGGACCTGGTCATCAAGACCCTCCCGAACAATTAGGAAAAATTGTATAACACAATTTTACAAAACACAACAACACACTAATATAGGGCACTCAACAAATATTCTACAAATTTTGGCATGTCTAGGTTTTAGTGGTTTTCCGAAACCATGAAGCAAATACTTTGCACAATTGCACACAGTTTCGTCATCAAATTATACTATACAGGTTTATACTGATCTTTTGGGGCACCATACATACACTTACATCACAATACAATAATGAAAATGTACCATACGAATAAATAAATAAAATATGCGTACTCAGAAACCAGTACAATTTGTATTTACCACAAAATATTTGGCTTATGGGAGAATCGAGCCCACGACGTTTCAGTTATTAGCACGACGCTGCAACCAACTAAGCTAACTACGTGCCTGACTGTGGTGTGTTTTTAGTTTAAGATAAAGCTTCTTCAATCAGTCTTTTTCTCTCACGTTTTGTAGGTAATGACCTCTAACATGTACTACTAGTAGTCTTCAAGAAAATGTTTCCTCAATCATTCTGTATCTAATATAATTTTACACGTCCTGTTTAAACTACAAAAACAAATAGATTAATTGATAATGAAATAAATTTACATGAAAATGCTCAAAGCAAAAAAATAAATTTTGATTTTGGCATATCTCATCTTGCTGCTTTGAACCACCTAGACAAAGATTTTATTAGGTGTAAGTAGATACGTATACTTATGTTAATAACCTGGTACAAGACACCATTTTTTCTGACTACTTTTTGGGTTGAAATATTTTAGATTCAAATAAAACCAAACTCTTTCGATAATGTAAATAACTTGTGGCAATATTCTCAATCACACAAACATAAGGACGGCTCCTTATATGACTCGTGACATCATACGTCATACATTTATTTTAATCCCCAAAATGAGTGTTTAAAATTCTATAACTAATTCTTCGAAAAAACAGTTTTAGTAGATATCCCCAAACTTTAATTTATCACCCAAATACTTGTCGTTATACTTATCTTGTGTAAATCGAGCTCTCAATTTCTGCGTCTGGTTATCTTTCCTTCCTGCTTTCAATTTTTTCTCCAGTCTCAATTCCCTACTTCCTTCCCCATATTTCTGCTTCATACATTACCAGTTTTACTAGTCTTTCAAACAACCACGTTCTCTTAACTATGTATTTTCCTTTCTGTTTCCTTTGCTTTGTCGTTACTTTATTTGATCAATATATTGATTCGGCAGATTCAAACTTTAGGTAAATGAATGAATTGGGATTACATCATCACTCAATTAAATCATCAAATTAATTTTGACCTCGCGATTTCTGGATAGTACTCACTGTGTATCTGAGTCCAAACCCAATCAGATGTTAATTCAAAAGACTAAGCCTCTTAACCACGAAGAAATAGAAACTAAATTGTTATTTCATATTATATTGCTTGAAGTGCTGGATTTACAAACATAATAAAGTAATTTTTTTGAATATGTACGTAATGGATCGTTTAAGGTAAATGAAAAAATCGATTCCTGGGATGTTTTAAAAATAGACATTAAACATTTTTTGGATAAATAAACTAGCATATCTACAAATACACAATAATCAAAACAGTAAAATTTGTATATATTATAAAAAGAGTTTGAAAGATATTGATTCTGTACCTTCATTATTCCATTAAACGTTATAAAAAGAAAACTATTTCTGTGCTCAATATTTTAGCCCAGATGGCGCGATTACGAGATAAGCACGCTCACCATTGAGTTATAAAGCTACAAATTAATGATAATGTAAATTATTGTTAGAAAACGTATCTTTTATGAAATTATTTAGACCTCGTTATGAACAACAAAAAAGAAATGTGTTTTGAACTAACTGATGAGAGAAGGTGTGAGACAGATGAGTCCATGAACTGCATACATAGCAACTTAGCATTGTAGAACTTGGAAAGTAAATCGCATCATTAAATTATTTTGACTTGATATAGGACCCTTCTTGGTGGAGACTTAGCCTTCATAAAGTCCTTACCGTACACAAAGAGTAAAACGTCGCCAAATTTGATTTGTCTTTGTTTAGCCACCTTCACCAAGAAGGGTAATAAGATGAACTTAAAACAGATTAAACATTTTTGGAGGGAACCTTCACCTTGACACATCATTAAACTTTTGATTTCAGCAAAGTATAGCACTATAATAGTATTTAAAAAAAATAAGAATTATAAATTGTATATTAACTCAAATTTGTTCTACGTGAGAAAATAATTAATAAAATAATTGAAGTTATTTGTATGTCATTTTAAGAAAATAATTAGGAAATGCATTTATAAGAAGTTATCTCTTTCACGAACATCGACAATCAGATCTCATATCGAATCAATTAGTTTCAAGAAGTCATTATTCTGAAAGTCTTTAATCCGAACTTTTACTGTTGAAGAGAGTCTCGTCGTCTGATTGATAGCCGAAACTGGATTAAACCCTATACGTTTGCAATAGTTAATAAGAACTGTCATTCCTTTCCCTTTCATTTATTCTTAGGATTTCTTTATTAAAATAATAAACTTGTAGTTACAAATATTTGATGATCACACGTAACATATAAAATTCATGAAACGCATATAAAACGTTTTATAATATACCTACTTGTAATACTTGCAGATCAAGTTTTAAATTAAAATAAACTAAAGTTGCCCCTAAACTATTCGAGCAGTATTTAATCGTGTTTAATATTGGAATTTTACAAGACTTTTGTTTATTTTAAAGTACTTCAGTATTTTCAATGTAAGCTTGGTCTACGTTGAAATTGATTTTATCAATGAGATTTAAAAGACTCTGAAAAATCCAATCACGTTGGAATTGAATTTATTTGCTCTTGTTTTAGTTTGGTAAAACTTTGTGTGAAGTTCGTGTATCGCGACGACTTTTACTTATTACTGTGGCTGCCCACTTCTTCTACAAAAAAAATTTAATAATCAACGAGAATTCTTTTAGTAGTCTCACAAAAATAAATATAAAAAAAGTGGTGAGGGTTAAATTTTTACATTCGCTGTGTAAACGCTACTATTAGAGTAACCGTGGAACTTTGCTTACCCAACGATAAAAGCAAATACCATAAAGGGAACTAGAAAATTAACACGAACCGTTTGCAGCTACCAATAATCGTATGTACCTAAAGAACAAACCGACTATAAATTCTCTAGTATAACAAGTCGATGAAATAATGCTTTTAATTAAAACTCAAAGAATCTTAATTTAATCCTGGTTTATGTTTATACGCCAAAATAAAAGGATTGGCTTTCTGAGCAAATTCTGCTTCCTTTTTCTTAAAAGAATGTTAATCGAATGCGCTTTTGTCTTACGTTGATGTATACATAGAATAATGATTATAAAACGCTTCGCAAAAGCTCCTTTCTCGTTTATTTTAGAGTTTCCTTTTGTTGTGCAGGTTTATTGCTTATAATTAAACAAAATGAAATAAATTTTATTTATTTTATTAAACGCTGCACTTAGTTATAAGAAAATTTCTGATATTAATAATGTCTACACTCGGGGAACGTCTTTGAAGATTAATGGTATATATTATTATCTAAAAATAAAATTTTTACATAACCACGTAGCATATTTTTCTTTTGATCATAGCACTGCTCGTACATTTAAAAAATAAACTTTGTTCGTTATGTCAACAAGTTAATTAATTTAAAAACCTAGCGCGGTGTTTAAGAACCGCCTTTCATCATAAGCGTGTTCCATAGAAAAAAATCATTTTTCTTAATTAATTCTAGACTATTCTACTTTGTAGCGTATGTCTTTTAGGATATTTTACAAATTTTGCAATTAATATAGATGTTTTTGTTACAGGTGTGTATTGCTGACGGCATGCATGGTAAGACAATTTTAACTATTTTATTTCGAAACAGAACAGCATATGGAAATAAAAGTGTCAACGAGTTGATTATTAAAAATTTTTGATACGATTTTTGTTGAAATGGGTTCATTTAGTTTGGGATGTTGAAGTTATTGTTTACAGAAAAATTCAGTTCTGCAAATTCAAAAAATTGTTACATTTGCGAAAATAATTTTTCCAGCACGTTGCTGAGCTAGTGGATGTTAAAGTTGCATTATACTAATTCTTATTTCTTCGAAAAAGTTATTTTAATCGCTGCTTGGCCTGTAGTAATTTATAGTAATAATAATAATAATAATAATAATTTTCATTGCTGTTTTACATGCATTAGCACTAACAGAGGTCAAATGAAAAACATAATTACATACATTAAATTAAATTCAGATTTAATTTTTCAAATTCTAATAAATTATACAACTCATGTCTAAGCAAGAACTCTTTTGTTTAACATTAAAAGGTAACAAATTAAATAATTTAAAGACAGATTAACAAAGCTTTTATGAGTTTTCTCCAATCTATAAAATTTCAAGTTCAAATTATTAGTGTCTTGTATTGTGAGAATTTTTTTGAGTTCTTTATTAGCAATCAGAATATGTACATTCTATGAGCTAATAATATGTACTTAAGTGTTTTAACTTAGGACTTTATTGGATAGGCTCCCATCGGTGTCTTTCCATATTTAATTAGTCAGATCCTTCGGCTATTTCATCTGAAGTCGTCTGTTGTGGGGATATGCTGTCAGCGGTTCTATGATTTCATTTGGGTTGATTTCAAGTTTTATTTTATGTTTAAAAGCGTATTGCTTGATAATTTCTTTTACAAAAGGGATATTTAGGTCGGTGGAGATGGTGCGGTTTGACACATACCATGGTGCATTTGACATATTTCGTAGGGTATTTGATTGAAAGCGTTGTATTATGTCGTTGATTGAAATATTGGTAAAGATAGTCAACCTTACGGGATTATGCGACCCCGAAATTTGTTCTAAACATCAGAAGTCGGTAGTATCGCTTTGTGCTAAGAAAATACGTCAATTGTATTGTAGAATTTACAGAACAGTATTGCCGATAAATGTGAAATAGAAAACTGTAATTTTGCTGATAGTTTATGCTAAGGCACGACATTGTTGCCAATGCATCATGCCGTTGATTGAAATATTGGTGCATTGAGTCAATGTTGACAAACAAACAAAAACATGCGTTCTACAATATACAAGAATTTATTGATTTTTGTCGACGTACTAATTAAATGTGTGTCCTTTGTTATATATTTTTTTCTATTGTCTGTTAATTGTTCAATGTAATAATATTTATTTGTATCTTTCTTACGTAAGGTTATAACAATGGTTATACCATCATGACAAACACATATATGTACAAAGATTGTATACATACACATGTGAATAAAGTTTATTATTATGAAAAAACCTACAGATTTAAAAGTATTAATTTCGTAAAGAAATCGTTGAAAAACGTTCTCCCAAAAAAACAATTTCTTTAAATACTTTTGAAAATTCCATACTCATATATTTATTACATTAACATCGTTTATCCGTTGAAAATGTTTTAAAATCTATTAGGCTTACGCAAGTAAATTTCTAAATTTTGGTCATTGAAATTAAAATTTTTAACATAGAAACGCTATCCCTTTTTATGTTGGAACGAATGTTGAATTTTCTTATATTACAATCTAACGTACTCAACTGTTTGCATCTAAACAATATTATAACAAGCCTACTCATTTACTAAAGGTGTTGCTAAAAGTATGCAATTGTAGAATTTCTGACTAAGCCGATAAGGAATGTGACTCATAAACGATAATCCGGAAGACTCCTCGTAATACATTTGTTTATTACTATTACTTTAGATCAGTTGGAATTGTAATTTTGAAACAATGTTTATAATTAATGAGCTATTTTTACTTTAATTAAACTATTTTAATTCGAAACCATGATATTTTGATACAGTTTCAAAGAGTAAAATCCTAACTTTTTATCTCTACTAACAGATAACAAAGTGTCACTTTTCGTAAATTATTTTTTCCCTCGGGAAAAAAGTGAGTACTATTTTTAACACCAAATTTCCCTCAATAATTTTCTAATTCTATTGTAATATGATTTTTCAATATTAAATCGTCATTTATTTCGTCACAGAAAAGAATAGTGTATTATACACGTATTATCCGCACCGCGTCGGGAGACAACACACCTCAAGCTAAAATCTAGTACTTTTATTTTTAGAAGTAATAGGAATAGGTTTTATTACCAAGTGAATTTAAATTTGAAGGTCTAGTGGAACCCACTTTCCCTAAAAAACACGGTAACTTGTTGCCTTTTGAATTGAAAAATTTGAAAACCAATTTTTATTTAAAATCCTTTTCAACTGAACACGTAAAACAAGTAGATACAAAACCAATAATTTTGCGTTTCTGAACTCTAGTGGTATTTTTCCCAGTATGTTCTACTTTATTCCTAACGAAGTTATTAAATGACAAACAAATGTCAACATTATTATTTGCAAGTTAAAAATAAAGTGCAAGCATAATTTGTAAAATAATTGTTTCTTATTTATCTAACACCGACCAAACCAAACTGTTTTAACAAATAACGCTTCGCATGTATTTTAGTAAATTATTAAAAAAACATTGTCATTAAAATCCAAGATATGTATCATCAATGGTATTATTCATAAATGAAAAATTCGTCACTTTTAATTACTAGTTAATACGTTTACTAAATATTTGAAAACGTTGCAACATTGTATTGACAAAAGTAAATTTTACGGATTGTATGTTGCGCCATTTTTACAACGGTGGAATAAATTGAACTATTCTATTTCAAGAATCGTACACATTATAACTTAGCGCTTCAGTACAGGTGAAAAAGTAAACAAAAACGCAACCCAACATGCATATGTGAATTGCATCCGTGATACAAGCAAATACAAGCGGTTGACTATCTTTACCAATATTTCAATCAACGATTATGTCAAGGTTGGAGTTTCTGGCCCATCCCCATAACTGACATCCATATGTCCATATTGGGGGGATTATGACTTTATATAGTAGGACTTTATTCTCTAAATTTAATGGAGATTTTAGTATAGATTTTTATACTTAATATCCATTTCTTTACGCTTCTTGCTTATATGACTCTTCCAAGTTAAACGCCTATCAAGATGAAGTCCCAGGTATTTAACTTCTTGTGATTGAGGTATAGGTATGTTATTGAGAGTGACTGGTGTTATGAGGTCTTGTCCTCGTGCTTTTTTGTTGTTTATCATTTTTATTTCACTTTCTATTTCTAAGATTGTAAATTTTCGTATTGGCAATGCCATCTGAATAAGTGTTTGTAGTTCATCTTCAATTTCTTGGTTGCAGTTTGGTTTGAATACTTCCACCAGGTGATGTGCGAATGCATCAGCTTTTTCCTTATTAGACCTTAACCAGTTTCCTCTTTGATCTCTAAGTGGTGGTATATGGGCTGTCGGTCGTTTGGTTCCTTTTGTGGCTTTTCAGATGGATTTATCGTGCGTAGATAGTGAGTCTATGTATTTTTTGAAAGTTAAATTACGTGTTTGTTTTAATTTATTTTTGAGCTTATTATTTAGTTGATTAAATTTATGTTTATTTGTGTGTACGCTGCCATCTTGCTTTTGCCCTTTGTTTTCTTAGGCTATTTCCATTATCTCCTGTGCAATATTGAGAGTATTTATTTTAACGTTGGTGATTTGCGGTGTAGCATTCCATCCGGCTGCTTGTAGAGTAGAAATAAAATGATTTGTAGCTAGTTCAATTTCATCAGTAGTCTTTAAACTTATATTTAGATCTAGACGCTGATCAGTATGATGTTAAAATTACTCCCAGTTAGTTTTTTGTTACTGAGTGTGGCGGTAAACTCTTTGTGAATGACTGTTGAGCTTATGGTTGCTATTATTGGTGAGTGATCGGATATTATGTCATAATTGGATGTGATTTTAAAGTAGTTAGTTCCAAGTCCTTTTGTAATAAATAGGTCCAGGAGATCCGGGATTTTGTTTTGGCCAGAAGGCCAATAAGTTGCACTTTCCGTAGATAGGAAGTTGTAGTTATTATTTATTAATAAGCTATACCGCTCCCTGTCTTTCGGAGTTGTTAGTCGTGAGCCCCAGTGTACATGTTTGGCGCGTTAAAATCTCTGCCGATTATGAATTTTGGACCTAGGGAGTCAAAAAATGGCTGTATCATATATTTTCTAAAATTGTGTCTAGGAGGGCAGCAGATAGCTGCCACATTGATTGGAGTTGGAAGTTTTTTGACGTGAATTATCGTAGCTTGCAAAAAGTCAGATTGATATGATGGAAGTTTATAGTGTACAATTGAATTTCGAATAATAATTGCTGATCCACCGTGTGCAGTACCATCAGAATGTTGAGTATGATATATAATACAGTGCGGAATTTTAATGTATGATCTGTCAGTGTAATGTGATTCGGACACTAGTAGGATGTCTATGTTATGAAGCTTTAGATATATTTTGATTTCCAGTTTCCTATGAATTAAACCGTTGATGTTCCACTCAGCTATCCGCAGGAAGTTGCCCATTATTAGATTAGTTTGTTAATAACTGTAGTCAGCATGTTTAGGATCATTCTGTTTTGCTGCAGTATTTGGTATATACCAATACGCATAGGATGGTCTTGGGGAGGCAGGTGGTTGGTGAGACAAGTGCTGATTAGTTTGTTTATTTAGTAACATTGGGAAATTGTGTTCTGTTATTCAAAAAGTTTTATTTGTTGACAATTGGCAGCTTGGATTGTATTTTTTCTGCAATTTTTGGTATACATTACAACCCTTATAATTTGCTGGGTGATATTTTCCACTCAGAATACATGTAGGGGGAGTACTTCTTTGTTTGGGGCAAGTTTTTGTGTCGTGAGGTCCAGCACATTTAACGCAAGCATACGGTTGATTTCAGTATGTTCTTTTATGTCCATAATTTTGGCACCTTGTGCATTGTACTATATCAGAATTTTTGCGTGGAGGTTCAAAAAGTACATGTTTATTGTCTATGGCTTTGACATTATAAATGTCTTTATTCTTGTCTGATGGTTCAAGGTCTATAAAGAATATTGGCAACGGTTCATTATTATATTTGCTTTTAATGTTTAGAATATTTCTTACGTCGTGACCTAGTTTTTAAGGGCGTTTTTAATTTCTACAATAGGTGTTGTGTGATGTATATGTCTCATGACTACTTTGTAGGGACGGTCTTGTTTCATTTGATATGTATGATGAATAATGTCATTTTCTTGCATATATTTAATTAATTTTCTGAATACGTTAGGGTTTAATGTGTTTATTTTAACTACATTGCCTGCTAATGATTTAGTTGTATATTGCTCTGCTTCTACTACATCTAATAACTCTTTAGTCAATATGTCGTAATTCATTACACCGTGCACAAATATACGAGGATGTATTGATATCTAGTTAGCCTAGACCAGTTCCTTGCATAAACAACATATTGCGTTACCATAGCAACGAACAATAACTTATTAGAAGTGTCAGTGTAAAGTTTGACGTCAAAAAAGTAAACCAGAGTCACGCAATAAATTAAATGAAAAATGATGTCTACCGAAATTGTGAAAATCAAAAAATTGGAGTATCGAGTCATCATCAAGTACCTGTATTTAAAAGGGTTAAGAGGTAAGCAGATTTACGAAGATATGCTTAATACCCTTGGTGATCAATGTCCTTCGTATATTTTCCATTGAAGATGATGACCAATCGGGAAGGCCAGTTTCTGTGTCAGTGCCCGAAAATATCGATGCAGTTCATGACATGATTTTATCAGACCGTGGAATTGGGCTAAAACGGATATCTGAAGCACTGAATATTTTATACGAACGCGTTCATCATATGGTTCACGTCAATTTGGACATGAGAAAATTGCTGCAAAATGGATCCCCAAATGTTTGAATGTTGACCAAAAGCGTGCAAGGGTAGAAGCATCGCGTTCGATCTGTGCTCGATTTGAAAACGATGTAGACTTCTTAAACCGAATTGTTACTATGGATGAGACTTGGGTACATTTCTACGATCCAGAAACAAAGCAACAATCGATGGAATGGCGACACTCTGGTTCTCCAAGACCTAAGAAGTTTCGTGTCCAAAAATCTGCTGGAAAAGTTCTTGCTTCAGTTTTTTGGGATTGCCATGGAGTAATCATGATTGATTTTTTGGATAAGGGTAGAACAATAACTGGAGATTACTATTCGACATTACTGACCACTCTACGGGAAAATATTAAAGAGAAAAGACACGGAAAGCTATCCAAAGGTGTTTTGTTTTTGCAGGACAACGCCCCTGCACACAAATCTCATGTTGCCATGCAAAAAATTCGTGATTTGGGTTTGAATTACTAGAACACCCCCCTTATTCACCCGATTTGGCTCCGTCCGACTATCACCTCTTTCCTCAACTGAAAAAAAGTTTAAAAGATCGTACATTTTGTTCCAACAAGGAGGTAATAGAAGCTGTGGAGGTCTGGTTTGCAGAGCAAAAAGGCACATTTTTTTTGAAAGGTCTAGAAACGTTGCAGGTTCGTTGTAATAAGTGTATCCAATTAAGAGGAGAATATGTTGAGTAATAAAATATTTTGACATTGAAATTTTGTTTGGTTCTATAGTAGGTTAAAAATTTTTCAATATATCCTCGTAGGCGGCGGTTAGGTATAACTAAAGTTTTTGTTTCCTTATCTATTTTTTTCGAATTATCTACTGTATTACTAAGAATTGCGTATTTATTTGCTAATGTGCATGCTGTTTGGTTGTTGCTACTTGATAGCTGGTCATTACATTTATTTATTTTTTTTCTTTTACCAACTTTGACTTTTTGTTATTTATTGAATATTGTGAGAATGTACACTCATGAAATTTAAAACTTAGACACCACAATTAAACACCATAGCTCGATTAATTATCGAATCAAAATTTTGTTTAGGAAATGTTTACAAAATAAAATTAGAAATAATTTTGATTTAAAAAACGTCTACAAGCAATAACTTTTAAATTAAATCAAAAAACTAAACATGGTTATTTGGGTTGACTGATTATTACTTATTTTTAAATAAATCTAACCTACTAATTATTGTAAGTTATTAAAAAAAATCATTAAACTCTCTATTCATAATATTTAGTCCTTACAAAATGTATATTTTATGACGTTTCATTTTTTTCTGTAGTTAATATAAAAAGTGAAAATAAAAACTAAGGCAATTCTTATTGTCAACGTATATATTTAGTTTTTGACAAGAATTTATTACATAATTATAATTAAGATACCAAGTTATAGTTTAAAATTAAATGAAAACTTTTTTTTTAAATAAAGGTATTACTATATAAATAAATATAAGAAATCAATAATGGGTGTGACCTCCATTATTATTGATACATTCTTGGAGGCGTCTGCTCATTGACGCTATCAAGGTATCAATATAATTAATATTAATCGTTTCCCATGCGGTATCAATGGCTGCAATTAGTGCATTACGGTTTACTGGTATAAAATTTGGCCCTTGTTGTCTTCGGATAACAGCAAGTATTCGAGCCCAAACATTTTCGATAATGTTAAAATCTGGGCTTTTGCTGGCCAGGGTAACAGCTCCAAGTTATTTTCTCGTATCCAATTGCGCACAACCCGCGAAGTATGAATAGGGGCGTTGTCCTTTAACAACAAAAATACATTATGAAAATGTTAATTCAACAGATCCCGAACTATTTTTTGGAGAAAGTATAGTGAAATAAAAATACTTACTTGTTGGAAAATATAATCTTCGTCTGGATAAAACACTTCGACTGAAGGTTTCATAATAGTTTCCAAAATATCTAAATACGCAGCAGAATCAAGACGTCCATCGATAGCCCAACAAACTCCTGAACCCCGCGCGCTAACCCAACCCCACACATTCACAGAAAAATAACCACTTCGTTTTTAGGACATATGTGATTATTTTCGTAACGAGTTCCTTCCATTCTAAAAACTTTTAGTGGTCCATCGTTGCGGCTATTGAACGTTTTTTCGTCGCTAAAATTCCAAAGGTTCGTTCACATATCACCTTGCAAATTCCAGACGACGTCTCATATTTTTGTCACTGAGAACTTCTTTCGCAGCAGCATTATACTTCTTTATTCCCATCTCCTTTAATCTTTTTGTGCAGTTATACGGCATCCGGGAAAATGTGTATCTGCTATAGCCCTGGAGTATGTAGCAAATGGTTGTTCTGTTACGTAATGAAACAACTCGAGATCTTGAGCACGTGTAGATACTTTAGGTCTACCACTTCCGATGGCTCTTTCCAAAGTGTGTTCAAGATTCCATTTTACTCGTTAATGCCCTACGGTGCTTTTGGTATATCTAACATACGTGAAATTTCACGCACGCTACGGCCCGCCGCTAATTCCGAAACAATCCGCGCTTTCAAATCAGCACCGAGATGAGGTGGCATTTTCACAACACTTGAAATTTTAAACTAAAATGGAATTTACATTTCTTACTTTATTTATTGGTTCACACTACCCCTTCTCAAACAGTAGGTAATTGTTTATTTATTACATACTTCTAATGACCAATGTAACAACCCTTAGAGCAATATGACTCAAAGGAAGTAAATTAAACAAACAAGGGTATTATATTGTTATTGAAACTTATTCATAAAGTAAAAGCCATTTCCTTATAATGCTAATGGACAGGATTTTCTTTTAAGTATTAGAGGACTTATAAACTTTCGAAAATATCTAATTATAAATATTTACACTGCAATTGCGCTTTTTCCTTAATAATTTCTTAGCAATACCATACATTTTCTTGGCTTTTAAGTTGTCATAAATTTGATATGATATAAATTTGTGTTTCTAATATTACATCACAAACTAATATTTATTTATATAGTAATACCTTTATTTAAAAAAAAGTTTTCATTTAATTTTAAACTATAACTTGGTATCTTAATTATAATTATGTAATAAATTCTTGTCAAAAAACTAAATATATACGTTGACAATAAGAATTGCCTTAGTTTTTATTTTCACTTTTTATATTAACTACAGAAAAAATGAAACGTCATAAAATATACATTTTGTAAGGACTAAATATTATGAATAGAGAGTTTAATGATTTTTTTAATAACTTACAATAATTAGTAGGTTAGATTTATTTAAAAATAAGTAATAATCAGTCAACCCAAATAACCATGTTTAGTTTTTTGATTTAATTTAAAAGTTATTGCTTGTAGACGTTTTTTAAATCAAAATTATTTCTAATTTTATTTTGTAAACATTTCCTAAACAAAATTTTGATTCGATAATTAATCGAGCTATGGTGTTTAATTAGCGATACCTTCAAATATATTCTTTAAAGAAAAAATTAAGTAAGCAACGTAAATTACCTATTTTCTAAAACGTGCTTAGTGTAATGATTCATTCTACAGTCCTTCTATAAGATAACCCCTGCTGAGACTACCTGCTGTTAGAATTGTAAATGATACCCTTAAGCCCGCTTCACAATGTGCAAACTTTTGTTTACATAAATTGTGGTGTCCAAGTTTTAAATTTCATGAGTGTACATGTCTTCATAAAATTTTTTTACAAAGTTCGTTTTTCGCCTACAGAATACAATTTAAAATAAATATAGAAGGCACAGTTAAAATTTGATACTGAATGAAATGGTGTTGAAATCCAAATATTCTGTGAGAATTAGAGGAATTACTCCAAACTAGAATGCAATAATTCAGATGGGACTGAATTATGCTCATGTACACAGGCTTTAATAAGTGTGTCAATATGGCATTAGATAAGCATTTCAATAGACAGATGTTGCAACAAATATTTTTAGACAGTTCTTCTATGTGTGAACCAAAAGTTAGTTGTATCGTTTTTGATTCATTAAGATTTAGTTCATTGGACATTTAACCATTTATTAGGCAATTTTCGTGCTATGTTTGTATTTGCTAAAGTTTTGTCAATTTCTATATTGTTTAACAGTAAAGTTGTATCATTTGCGTGCTGAATACATGTTACATAATTGCTTAAATGGAATGCAAAATCATTGTTAAATATTAAAAATAGCAGTGGTCCTAAGACCGACTTGAGGTTCACCTTTTTTAAGATATAGAAACTTTTCTATTGAATTTTACCATTTGAAGTCTGTCTGTTAAATATGATGTTAATAACATTACACTAGTAGGATCAAACTTGTATATTTCTTTTAGTTTTTCAAGTTTGAATTTATACAGTGACTACTTAAGTTGACAACATATGGGAAACTTTTTTATTATTAATTTTACGAAAAAAATGTATTCTTCATTAGAGTTTTTGCATGTTCTAAAATCTAAATTACAATCATCAAATATTAAATTTTTTTAGTCGTATACAAGGGTTGACAAAAATAATGAGTTTGATACAGGAGCCAAAGTACCTTTATTTGCAACAATATCGAAAACTGTAATTATGAAAAGTTGTTTGGAATAAAAAGTATGTTTTAATACGCAATTACTTTCTTATACTTAATTTTTTTACAAATTTCACTCAAATTATGGATATAGTTAAAACCATATAGGGTTGCGTATGACTCATTTTGAATAACTGCTTGAATTAATTTTCATAAACGTATGTCGACGTTAGTATGACTTTTTTTAACATGTTTCTGTATTACCCATAACATGTAATTGTATATTTAATCAGATGTTGTTCATTTTATTTAATTTCCTGTGTTAATTTTTCTGAATTATGTAGTAATGAAACGCCTAATATGTACTATTGCTTGAATTCTTGAAAACATATCATTAAATGCAGTTACGTATACAACTGATATTAAACCAACAATCAAAACACAACGTCAACATGGGAAATGTCAACATATTAACTAAGTGTCGACATACGATTATTACAGTCGCATGTATTAACCTTAAGTTCCTTCAATCTGTATCTATATCGAATCTTCTTTATTTATTACAAACATTATAACTTTTCCGTTCCGTTCAGAAAGTATTAAGCAAATTTATTTATAAAAATCTAATTAATACACCATTAAATGTAAGGTGTTTCGATTAATTAAATTCTTATTAACAATTTCTTTTTTTTACAACAAAATAAAATATACGCCGGCAAGCATAACAAGTACTTTCAAATCATTTGAGTTGCAGGAATTGTACATTTTAAATACAGATACAAAACATAGAATTTTTATACATATTTACAGAAGGGCACCACTTAATCTTATAATGACAAATTAAATACAAAACGTAAAATTAAGAAAAACGCTATGATTGCTTATCATATATTGATAATCAATTTTATTGAATTTGTCGAAAGCGACTAGCACTTTTTCCAAATTCTATTAATAGAAGTCAAACTCACTTTAGATGCGAAGAGATATGGATACACTACTGGGAATTAAAGAAAAATTCCACTTTAACCGATGTTTCTTATTAAACCCAGCCTGTGATTGAAGTTCATGTATGTATTCGATTGAAAACCGAATCTTAGTTCAAGTAACGAATTACACCAACATGCTTTCCTCAGCCAGATAAAAAGTTTCATTCAAAATTTCCGGGTACAGCAAAACCTTATTAAAAGAAAAAAAATAACGATCATGAAGGTATGTATTATAAGAAACGAAATTTAAACTTACCCCTATATCTTAGGAAGATAAACCACAACACTAAAAATATGAGCAAAGTACAAATAAAATACTAAGTTTTTTGAAAATTTACCAATTTAATAAATGAAGCGGCACCGTTTATAAAATGTACTTGGCGCTCTAAAGATTAGCTCTATTATTTATAATATATATTTGTATGTACAAGGTGGTTCAAAGTAAAAGTAACAATACGTCAACGAAATGATTCAACATACCCGTCTCCTCTGGCTATACAGTGATATTTGCATTGCTATTGTAGACAAAAAAAAAAAAAAATATTTTTTATTTAATTGGATGTAATTTTATATTTCAACGTAGTTTTTATTTCTAATTGACTAAAATGTGTGATTCTTGAGTTATTTAAAGTTCTTTCCCCAAGCGGGGTGAGATCTAGTCTTCTAGCTGGCCACAACCAAGGGCCGCGTAGTCCAATCCACCTATCTTCAAACATTTGGTTTAGTATGTTTGATGCCTCTCCTGTAGAGTGAGCAGGAGCCCCGTCATCTATATACCAAGAACTTGTAAATTGTTCAAAAAATTGGTTACTATCGTCCTTAATATTTCGACATAACGCTGTGAAGTTAGAGTTCCATCGTAAATATGGTAACGGAATTTATTGTCTTAATAAACAGAAGACATTAAAACTAAATTTCAGTTGGAAACCAGTTTCCCTTCTTGGTTGAGGATTGTGATTTGTCCAAATGTGACGGTTGCGTGTAATTTAGTTATCAGTAATTGAACTAAGACTTGTTTTCCTTGCTTTAAAAGTGCGAAACCTTAAGAAATTATCCTCAATTCTTTTGAATTTCTTTTCATTCATACGTGGTACATGATGATTTAATTCATTAAATCTTCTACATGTTCTATTAACAATTTTGTTGCACTCTCCGTGGATATAAAATAAATTGAAGTAATATTCATTGGTGTAATTATTTTGAATAATTATTTACAGAAGCAATGCAGTAAAAATGTAATGACAATATTTATTTGTTTTCCATGGCACACTGTACTTGATGTTTATGATAAATTAAACATTTTTTGAAATTACTTAAAATAACTCAAGAACCACACATTTTAGGTATAGGAAATGCTGGTATAGGACGAAAGATAATCAAAAAAGGAAGGCCCTAATTTTATAATATACTGTATGTTTTATTTAAAATAAGTAACTAAATGAACATTGAAGTTGTCTAAGTGTGACCACCTGTTTTGAACACCCTGTACAATTTGAAACATTAGTAGTTTATTTACACATAAGTTTCAACTCTCAAAAAACGTATAAAAAAATGTGTTATTATAGGAGGCGTTATTTATTTTTAAAGTTGGATTAGTTTTTGTATAATATTTTCTTAACATCAAAATAACTTAACAAATATTAATTTTAGAGTTAATAAATATTATTAAAAGTTGTCTTAAAATATTAAGTAAAATTTCAATCTTGCATAAAAAAGATTACATGCTATTGAAAATACGGAAGTTTGGGTCAATTATCTGTATATCCGGAAGTACTGCAACCGTATCATTATTTTCATTAAATAGAGCACCTCTGAAAGACCATGTCCGCAAATTTTCAGTTTCAATTGATTTGTAGTTTCACCATAGGCAACTTACCGTGAAGCACCCTGTATAACAGTACTTTACTCTTGAGTAAAACTCATATTTATTGACAAAACCGCATATACGACTGTAAAAATTTAATATCTGATTACTGTAGTTTAGATTTAGAATTTTCATAAAATTAATAATAAAAAGGTTTACCGTATGTTGCCAACTTAGTAAGACACACTGTTTAAGAACGATATTCGATGAAATAATTTTTTTAAGACAAAACAAAAACTAGTAATTTAGGTGAATATACAGGGTGCCCATAATCTATCTCATAACATGGGTAACTTTCTTAATATGCAAAATAGGTAATCGGTTAAATTAGGAAAGTTGGGCAGAATTACAAGCAAAATGTTAAACTTTTTTCAAATTTGACATATGTCTTCAACTTTTGAAATTTTGTGAAAAAACTGAAAACAGTCGATTTTTTTAATGTTGTCCTGTTCCACTACTACTTACTTTAGAACTAAACTAAAAATGACATCTTATACATATTTTTACGTAGAATTCGATAAAATTACTCAAAATGTCATAACCCTCTTGATTTTCGAGATATAACACAAACTTACATTTTTTAAATGACAATCATAGTTGGCTGTGATCTTATTAAATAGCTTTTGTTTTGCGATTTCATTGATATAAGGTTCGATATACTTTACTCTTACATTTTTTTGTAAATGCTAAAAGTAGTTTATTGATACAATTAAGCTGCAAAATAATACACAGGCAGGCTATGGAAACAAATGCTTCAAACAAAAACCTGTTGAAACAAAAGCCTGTGTCGTCAACTAAATAATTTGATTTACATAAGTAAGTTGTATTATTCACGGTGATTTATTTTAAAAACATAAAATTCTCAAAATAAACAATGTATTCAAATGAAGAGAGAAACGACATGCTTTTTGTTATTATGCTAGCAACAGAAATAGTAATGAAGCCAGTGAAATGTATTTGCAAAGATATATGGAAAGAAGACAACCAGATAAAAGACTTTTTTCCAAACTGGAAAATAATTTAAAACTATACGGATCATTTATGAAACCAAAAGCTAAGCAAAAGTTTAATCAAGAAGACGAAGAAAGAGTTTTGGCATATGTAAATTATAAACCAAAAACATCTACCCGTGAAATTGCAAGTGAGTGTGGTACTTCTACAGAAAAAGCTCGTTTAATTTTAAAACAAAATCGATTCAAGCCGTATAAATTTCATATCGGCAACACCTTGTATCCAGCCGACTCAGAGAGAAGATTAAATTACGCTCGATGGTTTTAAGAGAAACTGACAACGATCCATATTTCTCGCGCAGAATTTTATTTACTGACGAGGCAAAATTTACCAATAACGGTGTATTTAATAGACATAATAATAACTATTGGTCTGAGAACAACCCTCATGTTACTGTTGAGAGACGAGATCAACATATTTTTTCAATAAATGTGTGGTGTGGCATCCTCGGTAACAGAATAATTGGTCCGTTCTTTTACAATTACCATTTAAATGGAAGGCGATATTTAGAATTTCTTCAAAATGACTTGGAAGACATGTTAGATGAACTGCCATTAAATGTGGTACAAAATCTTACTCATTTCCAACATGATGGTGCTCCTGCTCATAATTTTAGAGCTGTTTCTGAATATCTTTCCGAACGTTTTCCGAGCTGGATCGGTAATTCAGGTCCTATTAATTGGCCGGCAAGAACACCTGATATCACACCTCTCGATTTTTTCTTGTGGGGAACCGTTAAAGACAGGGTGTACAAAGAAAAACCCAATAATGTAGAAGAATTAAAAGATAGAATTAGGTTGATTATTAGAAGAATTCGTCCTCGCAGTTTGGAAAAAGTGCATAGAGAGATGGTTTGAAGATGTCAAATGTGCATATTGGTTAACGGGGGCCATTTCGAACATTTAATATGAACTTTTATGTCTTTTGTACATTATTGAAATAGAACATAATTACAAACCATTAATAGTACCTACTTGTGGTATTATATTGTCAATATAAATTTTTGTTTCAAGTTTAACTAACTTGTAAATCATTTTGTTCCTTAATGGTATCAACAACACAATTTTGGGCATTTAAATAGAAATACAAGAGTAAAGTATATCGAACCTTATATCAATGAAATCGCAAAAACAAAAGCTATTTAATAAGATCACAGCCAACTATGATTGTCATTTAAAAAATGTAAGTTTGTGTTATATCTCGAAAATCAAGAGGGTTATGACATTTTGAGTAATTTTATCGAATTCTACGTAAAAATATGTATAAGATGTCATTTTTAGTTCAGTTCTAAAGTAAGTAGTAGTGGAACAGGACAACATTAAAAAATCGACTGTTTTCAGTTTTTTCACAAAATTTCAAAAGTTGAAGACATATGTCAAATTTGAAAAAAGTTTAACATTTTGCTTGTAATTCTGCCCAACTTTCCTAATTTAACCGATTACCTATTTTGCATATTAAGAAAGTTACCCATGTTATGAGATAGATTATGGGCACCCTGTATATTGACTAAAAATTCACTATTGAAGTGTCAATGTACATTAATTTTTTAGGTTAATCTAAATGTTGTTGATGTACGGCCGTAATTGTTCTTTTCTATTATTTTTTTGTATAAATAATTTTGCCGTAGCTGATTTGCCTTATTTACAATTATTTCTCAGTTTCACTGAAAAAGAACCATGTTTTGAATTATGTCAATTAACTATTTTTTAATGTATCAGTTAACCCTGGGACCCAAAAACGTGGGTAATACCTTTAGGTACAGAGGTACTGGTATTTATTCGTGTTAAACCGAAGAAACGAGACAAGTTATTGTTTAGTAAACTAAAACCGTTGACTGAACAAATTGATTTTTTCAGTCAACGCTAAAACGTAATTGATTAAGCGATCAGTTCTCCCAGTAGTGTTTGTGAGTTTGAGCCGTCCTTGTAATCTTCATAAAATGAAACACGTGTATGTAGGTGCTGTGCGTGAAGCTGAAATTGTCACTCAGCGCAGATTTTCTTAATTTTATTATTGTATGTGTCAAACAAATCTTACTGTAGTTGTCATTTTAGTAATACATATCATTTCTGAAGTATTTTTTCATACGAAACGTTGACTAAATAATAATATGTTTAAGCTCAACTTCGCTATCCACACTTACGAATCGTATAAAGTGACTTATTATACACTAGTGAAATTAAGTAACTCTATTACAATAGTAGAATATTGAAAAAGTGTAGGCTAAATCAAATTTGTTTATTAATGCTGATTTCGTTATTTCCTTTGTCAGATTCATATTTCACTTCGTTAAAGGCAAGCTTGAAGTTGGAGTCATTTTCTGAAGAAACACCTTAAATTTTTCATACGATATCAATCTTACTAGATATAGAATCCTCAATATAACATTCTGCTATAGCAAAGCTTCTCCACTCACCATGTTTTTTAATTGTTGTAAGATCAGCACCTTTATTAACCAGTTAAGTTGTTGAAGTGCGTATCATAAGTTTCTGAATTTGCCAGATGCAAAAATGAACCAACTCTAGATGGAACTTTTGACAACATTGGTATACCGTAAAAATAATCTGTCGTTGGATAACTTCTTCGGACGTAAGGACATGTATTTTTTACACATCTCCACATTGTTAATAGAGAATGTTTTCTTCCATAATTGTGAATTAACTGGTATGGAAACAAGCAAATATGTGTGTTCACCCATTGCGAGAATGCGTATCTATGGAGATGATTACTGGTAGCAGTTTACTTATTTTTATACCACAAAATCTTACTGTACGTAAGAACAAGCTGCTATAATGTAAAATGTTAAGAGATTATTATTACCTTGATCATCAAAAATTGTTTATCGCCTGCCCTTCCTAAAATTTCTTCTACTTGTGCTCTTTTTAATACTGCACCTCGCGTTTAAACATTCTTGCCTGATAAAATGTAAACTATAATAAATTACTATTATTGTGCGTTTCTCTTATGATGTGTCTACCTACCGATCTTTTTTAAACAAATTACCTGGTTGCGGTCTATTTTTTTAATATAATTTTTAATTTTGCTCTCGTTTTCTATTACTTGCTATAGAGTTTTTATGATTGAAAGCGCCAATCTCAGCCAATTTTAATCCGATATGAAAAATTCTGTTGTATTTGAGAGTCGGTGGCGTTGTATTGATGATTACTTGACTGTAAAATTTTATTATTTATATTTATTCAGTTATATGTATGTAACAAATAAAATGTGAAATTTTTAAATAGATTTCGTGTTTTTTATTTATTGAAATCAATTGCTTTATATGTTTATTTTAACATTTACTACTATAATATTGGTTAAGAATTTATTTGTTTGATCGGGCCAACTTTAGGAAATACTAATACGAGTTGAACTTTTTTTTGTCTTTTATGCAGCTTGCATGTTGCGTCAGGGGTATCGGAACGTTTTTGACCTTCCATGAGTTACATTTGAAATTGTGAAGAAATCATATCGTTTTATTGGTACATTCGCATTAATCGGTAAATTGCGTTTTTTTCTATTTAAATAAAACGATAATTAAACTGACTTTCTTTTTTTAATTACTGATTTTACCTTAAAATAAAGAAGTAGAATTTCGACTTTATTTTAGTAAACGTCAGTTTGATAAAATTTCCAGTTATTCTATTTCTATTCGAAATTAAGGCTGTGTCTACATTAATATAACGGGAATAAGGAATTCGGTTCCCTTTAAATTGTTGTGAATTAAACATATCGTGGATAGCGGTGAATTCTTGGCTTGTCCGACCGATCTAGAACTTAGATACAAGTCAGCTATTAAATAATTTGGATTAATATGCTAATAATAATGGTGTTAGTGTTGGTCTGCTTTAGTAAATATTAAATAATTTCAAACTACTTTATGCATTTCTGCGTTGTTCAAACTTTTATGCAGTTGAAGAATTCATAATGAGATAATCCATCGCAATTGAATTATATATAAAACGATAAATTCAAGTGCGCCATTTTTTTCGATAAAATTTTTGTTTTGTTTTTGTCAAATTTTGACAGACGAAGCACGTTGCTTATAATAAACAGGGATATTTAATAGATCTCTCAACACTCATCTCTTAAATCGACATTTGAAATTAAAATGTATATTTTTCAGTTCCAGTAGTATTGAAACATAAGCTCATTATAGATGTTAAATTACACTTTGGTTTCAAATTTATATTTTATGTTCATAAAACTGTCGCGAACGAAATACAAGGCAGAATATTGAAAGATGTAGGACACATACTCAATTTAGTTGAAAAGCCACAAGGGATTCATACCAAAAGTTGTGCGTCAGACAACATTAATCAATTGCCCTATGATACATTATTTGGATAACGAGTTACTTTTTTTGTACTTGTTAGAAATGTCCAGTATTGTTGCAACTGCTATGTGTACCTGCCTAGCAAGGTTCAGTGGTAGTTGCAAGCATATTTCGGCAACAGTATTAGCCATAAACGAAGAGGATTCGATTAGTAAAACAAGTAGACTGGTTACTTGGAAATAAACCTTTAAAATTTGTACAAACAAAAAAATATTCAAACTATATAAGATATCTTCCAGATTTATTCCTCATCGTTGATTCAGTCTTTGTTACATAAAAATGATCACTTTAAGCAGGTGGAATGGAATACATTAGGTGGTATCACAATATGAAAAGGGTGCCAAAATTATGACTTAGTAATTTTGAACAAAGTTGGTCACTTTTAGTTTGTGTTTGTTGCTTTTTTTCTTACAGAATAAAATTTTATCACCGTGTATTAATATGCTTATTCAAAGGCAAAATACTTCATCGGTGTTGAATAAACTTAACAATTAAAATTTACCAGTTTTGAATATATATTGTGTGCTAACCCAACCCAGCCATGTGATACTACTGGAATGTGTACTTCAACATTAAATAATAAATATAATAAACAGCACATTACATTTAGGTCAATCTCTGGGAAGGCTGCAGATGTAGATCCAGTCGATATCCAGCATTTTAATAAAAAAACACCATCAATTTTGAAAGAATATTTAACCAAAGACATTTATAACGCTGAAGAGACTGACCTATTTTACCGTGCTAGGAGGAAAATGTCCAAAGAGAAAGAAAAGCTAGTGGTAATAGGAAATTACAAAGCCCGGATGTCCATCAAAATTATGACATAATGGTTGAGATCGTTTGATAGAAGAATCGGTTTACAGAATAGAAAAATTCTATTATTTCTTGATTCTGCTTGTCACCAAATATCCGGCTGGAATTTTTGCCCCGAACACCACTGTTTTATGTCAACCACTCAATCAGGGTATCACTAAGAACTTTAAGAGATTTTACCGAACGACCATAATAAGAATGGAGACATTGACTTGGTCGATGTTACATATCTATTTTATCAAAAACTAGTGGGAGATGGTTTCATCCAATATGGTTATTAACTGTTTTAGAAAGGCGTGTTTTGAAACCCAGACAATCGAAGAAAATAACGACTTTGATCTAGAAGATGACTTATTGCTATTGGTATTAATTAAAATGAACTTAGCAATGAAGCTACTGAAGGTCAAAAACACGACATTTAATGATTTTGACAACGTTGATGAAGAGAGCTGAGAGTTAAGCGTATTTTTTCCTCAAATTATTGGTATGATTTGAAGGTGTTTTCCTTCTAGGTGGAGGTAGAGTTAAAAATTACGGTCTAAAATTATATCAAAGGTCAACGTTTTACCCAAACTTGTGAGGGCTTTATCGAAGCTAATAGTAGTTTATAAACCGTGTGGATCACAAAATTTAAAATAAATCAACAAGGGTTGGTGATGTCAATTATACCTAAAATTAACAAATTCTATAAGACACGCAGTGACGAACGAACGAATAAACTATTAGTCTCGATAGCCGTTTTGCAAGTTTGGGCAAAACGTCGGCCTTTGATGTAATTTTAGACCTTTAAATTAATTATTGAGTTAATATTATTTGTGCTCTATAAGAGCCCTTCTAGGTGGAGGTGGGAATAATAATCAACTCAGTAAGTTTAAATCGCGGACGTTTCGCCCACCGTTGTGTGGGCTTTATCAAGGCTGGTTTACAAAAACGAGTTGATAGTCAATTTACAACTATAAAAATAAAATTCATCAAAAGATGATTCATCAAAATTCATTAACTTACAACTATAAAACTATAACTTACTTACTGAGTTGATTATTATTCCCACCTCCACCTAGAAGGGCTCTTATAGAGCACAAATAATATTGAGAAAGTTTTTGGAGGCCACTTTACCTATTTAATTATTGAGGATGATCATATTTTTCCGACCAATACTGAACGGATAAATGAATGTTCCGATGAAAAACATTTTTTGTTCAGTCGAAAACGAAACAACAACGCCGTTTTCAAAAAAATGCTCGGACACGTGTTCGGAGGGGGACATATTCCGAAAACAAAGTTGACCCCAAAATATCAACAGGGTGGCCCCGGTAGCCCCTACACTACAAATCTTAAATGGCATGATGGTTGGATAGATACCTCATAAGAAAGCTCTTTCAATTCTCTATACAGCTACTTGCATCTTATTTTGGTCAGGAGACCCCAAGGGCCCCGGACAGTCTTATTTTCAAAAATTAAACAATCAGAAAATACCGCAATATGGTCGAGAATGCCAATTTTTGTTTGCAAGGAACATTCATTAACGATAAAGTTTGCCCTGACAAATTAGCAGAGTGCGCCGGCAGCCCCATTTCGAAACTCTCAATTTACAGGACGAGTCAAGTGGCACCTCATATGAAAGGTAATGTAATTCTCTATTCCACCAAATACATTTAATTCCGAGAAAAAAACCTAAGGAGACCCAAGGACCTCCTTTTCCTAGAAAACAATAGAAAATGCGACCCTCTTCGCGAAATTAAATGTATTTGGTTGAATAGATAATTATAATGCCTTTCATATGGGGTGCCACTTGACCCGCCCTGTAAATTTTGATTTTTGAGATGGAGGCTACCGGGGCATTCTAATTGGTTTTTAAGGCAAATTTATAAATGTTCCTTGTAAACATGAATTGGCATTCTCGACCATATTGCCGTATTTTCTGATTTTTTTTTTCTAAAATAGTGTTGTCGGGGAGCCCTTAGGGCGCCCTACCGAAATAAAATGAATATAGCTGTATAGAGAATTAAAAAGCTTTCTTATGAGGTACCTGTCCACCCATCATGCCATTTAACATTTCGACATAGAGTCTGCCGGGACCAGCCTGTTGATATGTCAGGTCAACTTGTGTTCCGGAATATGCCCCTCAAACAAAAATTGACGTTTTCAAGCTTTTTTTTGAAAGTATATGATAGCTCCAAAAACGGTCTGTTTAGTTATGGGTGGGCCACCCTCTATAACGTTTACGTTATCGAATAGTTACCATTGAATTATAATGTATAATGTTATATAATATGAACGTTATGTAACGTACATAAATCACATCGCTGATTATGTGGTCAATTAGACATAAGCACTTTCATTTCTGTTTCATTTGGTATCGAATATCAACACTATGACATTTGTGTATCGTAAGTTTTCTCCTATCCACATTCATCCCTTTTCCTAGCCAAATCTCTTTCTAATAAATGTCTATTGGGCTCTTATACCTTGTTTTTAAATTTTGTTTATAATTTAATTATACACATTTTTTGTTTAAACTAGTTTTGGATCCGATAAGGAATTACTGAGATATAACAATCACCTGATCAATATCAATTTTACAAAAAAAATTCAGGGAAAAAAGTTGTTGGAAATTCTATTGTCTATAGGCTTTTGTTTGAAAAAAATTTTTTTTTCTAAAACGTTATTTTATTTTCGCTTATCGCGGCGATGTGGAGTTCTGATGCGGTAAACGCTTGTTTTTCTATTTTTTAACGATAAAAAAAATTAAACTTAACTCGTGATTTTTTATTTATTTTCATTGCACACTGCTGCAGCATCTTACATTATAATTTACATTTCATCAACGCATTCATTGCTGTCGTTTTTGGTAAATGCATCATTAATAATGATTAATACACGTTTGCAAACCATCCAAATTACTGTACTTCCATTCTATGCATTGATGTTTGAAATTAAACGTGTACGAATTTCTAATATAAAGTGTTAGGTAAAACTAACTAGCGTGATACAATTAAAAAACAGGCTGACAAACACACACGTTCCTTAAACAAGTTAATGCTGATATTAATATTTATGAGATGAAATGTCATAACAGGCGGTAACTGTAAATTCAGTCGATTCAAATGTACCCTTTTTTATTTCGATTTCAATGCCGTCGTATTTCCATATAACCATTTTTGTAGCATATTCATTCATAAGTTGTAGTTTTTAAATGGAATAATTTGACAAGCAACAGATCCAAGTTATATATTAAGCTATACTTAAAAGTCCCATTTTTGCTTATTAATAATTAATTGCATCGAGTATATAAAGAACACAAAAGTTTACATTTAAATATTCAATTTAATTTCAGTTTGAAACTTTTTTTAGTAAATTTGCGTTTGTAAATTAATAGGATATTAAAACCGTATACAAACAAGTTTAACTTTGCTCTTTGTTTGACTATTGCTTGGCTTTGTTTGATTATGTTTAGTCGTGTTGAAATTTATTTTTTATTTGAGTTAAAAGGTTTAATTTAATTTTTTTTGTCTGTCTGGAAAATTCAATTAATACCTACCAGGATGAGCAAACGAACCAGTCTACGCGTAAAGATAAATATTTAAAGAAAATTGCAACGAAATTTGACTGGTATTTGTTTCTATTTACGCTTTAACACGGTTCGATAAAATGTGATAGTACATTAAGCAAACGCCATGTTCAATTTCTGACGTGTTTATTATCTTTTCTAGCGCGACCATTAAAAATTCGCACCATATTATATGCACATTGTATTGTTCTTGAAACCTGATCTTGTAAGCCATATTGCAAAAAATAAACATAAAGAGCAAAGGAACAAGTACACAAGCTGAATACGAGTGTAAATAAGACGCGATCTGTAACCCGATCACGCGACACGTATCCCTACACCTATTACAAAAGCGCGGCATTAATCACACCAAAAGAACTATTCATATTCAAATGCTTTACAATGCATGTGCCAGACGGTTAAGCATTGTGACGTTGTATGTTTTAATATTTGGATAAGCTTTGGCAAGCACTTATCAACACTGTATTTATTTAAAGCTTAAGCTTACCAATGGGTAGCTGTTGCTTAGTTCATTTTTATATTTGACAACCTTTTAACATTGTTTATTGAATGAAGGGGCGAAACTGGACGCTCATGTGACAACCAGAGAATTTTAGTTCTCATCAATCATACTCATTCAAACGAATGACACAGATAGAAAAAGTTTGTATTTCAATTAACTATATGATACGTTAAATCTCTAGTATCAAATACAGGAATGTAATTCGAGAAACAATATATTATTATTTTTTAAATATAATTTTTTAATTCAGAAATTAATACAATTTTTTTCAAACTGTTTACGAAAAATCAAAAATCGCAAGCATTTGGTGTAATTTTTTTGTTTCATCTGTACCATCGATGGGGGAATGTACTACGAGCCCTTTGGCTCTACATCCTTCGTACATTGACATGTATTGACGTAATTGAATTACTTCTTTCAGAATAACATCAACATACTTAAATTGTATTTTAAAAGACACTTAAAATGTTACTAAACATAACAATTCTTGAAAATATGAAGATTGTTTATTACTTTTAATGAATATTTAGGATCTTTTAACATTTGCCAGAAAAAATTCTATAAGTTTTTACATACCTACAAAGCTAACTGTGACATTGTTAAAATACTACACATTGACTTTATCCAATCCATGGTTGAACATGCTGACAAACTTGTAACAAAATTTTAAATGAGAAATAAATGGGCGAATTCTATTTAAAAACATATTTGCAGGTAAAATAATTGCAAATCAAACTTCAATCTGAAGATACAAACGTTAACAAATACGTTTTGAAAGCTTTTTACACAAAAACGGATGTACCTATTTGTTAAAGCGTAAAGAATCCGTTTGTATGACACTTATCAGCTTGCAATTTTGTTAGATTTTACAACACTTTCTTAAACTAAATTAAATTTTTTCAGAAATCAGCAAAAAAATGACTATCTGTAGTCACATTGTGAATTCCTTCCAACTCATTTTCCGTCACCTTTGGCAAAAAGTCCTAAGTTTGTATGATTTACCTTCTCTGTACATTTTGTAACCTTGACAACACACATCTTTCCTTTGTTTTTGCCTTCACTTTTTTGTATTTTTTCCGTTTTATCGATTATGATTCTCCTTTTCAGCATTCAGCAGTAGTTGACCATTTTTTCCTTCGGGCGGTTTTATTTTGTACCCTTAAGAAACTGTTCTATTTTCTCCTCTCTCGGGTTTCCTAAAAATTCATATAATCTAATTATTATTGATAAAATCTAATTTACTGAGATCATTTCTTTACCGAGGACTTTCTAAGGTTATGTCGATGAAATCAATTCCCTTCTGCTAAATCAATAATGCAGTGGTTGTCGCAAAAAACAGTCTTTAATGGTGCAGTTATCTAACGTAGTAAGGATGAGAGAAAAATTGATTACAGTAAATTAGTAAATAATGTAGATAATCAACTTTATTCAAATAATTGATATTCTAAATGAAATAATCAAAGGTTTATTATAGTATTTCAATAACAGTTGAGGATAAGATGTATGATTGTTCAAATGTTTGGAAATACATGAACATCTCTTCGGACGAGACTAGCGTTACAATCGCTTAGTCGTACCCGCTTGTCTTATGCGCCTAGTACGACTCCTCTATAGCAGGTAAGCTGAAGAAACCATCAGAGCCATTGCCGGAAACTACTACACCGATGTCTGAGATTATGTACACTCATGAAATTTAAAACTTGGACACCACAATTTCTGTAAACAAAAGTTTGCACATTGTGAAGCGGGCTTAAGGGTATCATTTACAATTCTAACAGCAGGTAGTCTCAGCAGGGGTTATCTTATAGAAGGACTGTAGAATGAATCATTACACTAAGCACGTTTTAGAAAATAGGTAATTTACGTTGCTTACTTAATTTTTTTCTTTAAAGAATATATTTGAAGGTATCGCTAATTAAACACCATAGCTCGATTAATTATCGAATCAAAATTTTGTTTAGGAAATGTTTACAAAATAAAATTAGAAATAATTTTGATTTAAAAACGTCTACAAGCAATAACTTTTAAATTAAATCAAAAACTAAACATGGTTATTTGGGTTGACTGATTATTACTTATTTTTAAATAAATCTAACCTACTAATTATTGTAAGTTATTAAAAAAAATCATTAAACTCTCTATTCATAATATTTAGTCCTTACAAAATGTATATTTTATGACGTTTCATTTTTTTCTGTAGTTAATATAAAAAGTGAAAATAAAAACTAAGGCAATTCTTATTGTCAACGTATATATTTAGTTTTTGACAAGAATTTATTACATAATTATAATTAAGATACCAAGTTATAGTTTAAAATTAAATGAAAACTTTTTTTTTAAATAAAGGTATTACTATATAAATAAATATAAGAAATCAATAATGGGTGTGACCTCCATTATTATTGATACATTCTTGGAGGCGTCTGCTCATTGACGCTATCAAGGTATCAATATAATTAATATTAATCGTTTCCCATGCGGTATCAATGGCTGCAATTAGTGCATTACGGTTTACTGGTATAAAATTTGGCCCTTGTTGTCTTCGGATAACAGCAAGTATTCGAGCCCAAACATTTTCGATAATGTTAAAATCTGGGCTTTTTGCTGGCCAGGGTAACAGCTCCAAGTTATTTGTTTGTATCCAGTTGCGCACAACCTGCGAAGTATAGGGTCATCATATCCCGATAGTTAATTATCGAATGTTCCAAGAAAATATGTGTAAATAGTAAATGGAATCTACTAACGTAACGTTAAGTCGTTAATTATAGTTACATAACTCTCCTTTCATAAGATATAGTTCATATTAATATGCTTATTGTAAAGCTTCGTACACACCTGAACAACAAACCGAGGAACAAACAGAACAACGAACCGAACGGCAATCGGAACATTAATTTGGACGGTGCTACGTACGAATTTTAGAACAGATTCGCAAGTCCTGATTGTTCCACGAACGGTTTGCGGCGTTCCCGCAACTTGTCGGTTTTTCTCCGACATCAAAGAAAATGCGCGCGAATGCGTTTGCAGGTTTGGACGAATCTAAACAAAACGGCGAACAAACTTATGCGGGAGAATTAAATTATTTATTTTTGTCCTCCCTTTTGTGGGTTTGTTGTGTTTTAGGTAATATTATGGAGTTGACAGAAGAAAAATGTTTTAAATTAATCAGTGTTTAAGAATGCAAGAAAAAAATGATGTCCCTATTAGCATCATTTGGGCGGGAAATTTCCAAAATAAAAAAACGAAGTAAATTATAATTTTTACTCTTCTTTGTGCGTAAAAATTTGGTTGGCACTATCTTCTTGTTTTCCGCAATTTTCTCTTCTCAATAATAAATATATATGAACTGAAAACTACTGAAAATAATTATGGGAACAGCACAAACGTTCCGTTTGTTGTTCGGATTGTGGAAATCATAAAAGATCGTTTGTCGTTCTGTTTGACTTTCGGTTCGTTGTTATGTTTGTTGCTCGGTTTGTTGTTCAGGTGTGTACGAAGCTTTACAACTTAAGCAACAATTTGGGGTTTGTGTGTTTGCCAAATTCATATCAAATTTATGACAACTTAAAACCAAGAACGTGTATGTTATTTCTAAGAAATTATTAAGGAAAAAGCGCAATTGCAGTGTAAATATTTATAATTAGATATTTTCGAAAGTTTATAAGTCCTCTATTGTAATCTTAATACTTAAAAGAAAATCCTGTCCATTAGCATTATAAGAAATGGCTTTTACTTTATGAATAAGTTTCAATAACAATAGAATATCCTTGCTTGTTTAATTTACTTCCTTTGAGTCATATTGCTCTAAGGGTTGTTACATTGGTCATTAGAAGTATGTAATAAATAAACAATTACCTACTGTTTGAGAAGGGGTAGTGTGAACCAATAAATAAAGTAAGAAATGTAAATTCCATTTTAGTTTAAAATTTCAAGTGTTGTGAAAATGCCACCTCATCTCGGTGCTGATTTGAAAGCGCGGATTGTTTCGGAATTAGCGGCGGCCGTAGCGTGCGTGAAATTTCACGTATGTTAGATATACCAAAAAGCACCGTAGGGCATTAACGAGTAAAATGGAATCTTGAACACACTTTGGAAAGAGCCATCGGAAGTGGTAGACCTAAAGTATCTACACGTGCTCAAGATCTCGAGTTGTTTCATTACGTAACAGAACAACCATTTGCTACATACTCCAGGGCTATAGCAGATACACATTTTCCCGGATGCCGTATAACTGCACAAAAAAGATTAAAGGAGATGGGAATAAATAAGTATAATGCTGCTGCGAAAGAAGTTCTCAGTGACGAAAATATGAGACGTCGTCTGGAATTTGCAAGGCGATATGTGAACGAACCTTTGGAATTTTGGAATCGAGTGATTTTTAGCGACGAAAAAACGTTCAATAGCCGCAACGATGGACCACTAAAAGTTTTTAGAATGGAAGGAACTCGTTACGAAAATAATCACATATGTCCTAAAAACGAAGTGGTTATTTTTCTGTGAATGTGTGGGGTTGGGTATAGCGCGGGGTCCAGGAGTTTGTTGGGCTATCGATGGACGTCTTGATTCTGCTGCGTATTTAGATATTTTGGAAACTATTATGAAACCTTCAGTCGAAGTGTTTTATCCAGACGAAGATTATATTTTCCAACAAGTAAGTATTCTTATTTCACTATACTTTCTCAAAAAATAGTTCGGGATCTGTTGAATTAACATTTTCATAATGTATTTTTGTTGTTAAAGGACAACGCCCCTATTCATACTTCGCGGGTTGTGCGCAATTGGATACGAGAAAATAACTTGAGCTGTTACCCTGTACGATTAATATTAATTATATTGATACCTTGATAGCGTCAATGAGCAGACGCCTCCAAGAATGTATCAATAATAATGGAGGTCACACCCATTATTGATTTCAAATATTTATTTATATAGTAATACCTTTATTTAAAAAAAAAGTTTTCATTTAATTTTAAACTATAACTTGGTATCTTTATTATAATTATGTAATAAATGCTTGTCAAAAAACTAAATATATACGTTGACAATAAGAATTGCCTTAGTTTTTATTTTCACTTTTATATTAACTACAGAAAAAATGAAACGTCATAAAATATACATTTTGTAAGGACTAAATATTATGAATAGAGAGTTTAATGATTTTTTTTTAATAACTTACAATAATTAGTAGGTTAGATTTATTTAAAAAATAAGTAATAATCAGTCAACCCAAATAACCATGTTTAGTTTTTGATTTAATTTAAAAGTTATTGCTTGTAGACGTTTTTTTAAATCAAAATTATTTCTAATTTTATTTTGTAAACATTTCCTAAACAAAATTTTGATTCGATAATTAATCGAGCTATGGTGTTTAATTAGCGATACCTTCAAATATATTCTTTAAAGAAAAAAATTAAGTAAGCAACGTAAATTACCTATTTTCTAAAACGTGCTTAGTGTAATGATTCATTCTACAGTCCTTCTATAAGATAACCCCTGCTGAGACTACCTGCTGTTAGAATTGTAAATGATACCCTTAAACCCGCTTCACAATGTGCAAACTTTTGTTTACAGAAATTGTGGTGTCCAAGTTTTAAATTTCTTGAATGTACGTGTTGGCTGGGTTTGTGCAACCGAGTTCAGATCGCAACGGTCCACGCGATCACGCGAAACCATACCGGTCGACATGATGGGTCCCTTAACAACCACCAAGGACACTATGGTTACATACATCTATTAGTGGTTACACACTTTTTTAGCATGTGGGTGGAAATGTTTTTTTTTTCCTAACCCAACTATGGCTCTCCCGAGCATTCATTATCATTAACAACAACGGCACAGTTTACATCAATACAATAGGACACCGCATTAAATGACGGAGATGTTTATACTGGACGAGTCCGTTTTATCACCCGCAGACCAATTTGATAGAATGGCGAAATGAGAAAATAACCGATAACAATTATCAACTTTAGGATGAGAAAGAATACTTCCTCAATCCAAGCTCTATTAGGCTATGACCTACCACGACCTGGAGAAAAGAAAAAGAACTCAAGCGCGGTCCAGAGAACCGAGAGAAGCACACATTTACAGTTGTATCGCAACCAACACAAGTAGCGCTCACAATTCGGACCAACTCTAACTCAATTCGTCGACGGACAGCTAGTATTAGATAGGTTATGCCTACAGACAGCCGCCAATTTCCATCCGACGAAGAGGTAGTCGCTAAACGTGGTACAAACGTACTAGATGCGCAAAACCTTTAACTACCGAAACCTCTACAGTGTGTCCGTAAAGTGTGGAACGAATTCATTTTAGCTAAACAGACCATTTTAAGAAATAATCCTGAAACACGTTGATTTTTGACTTTAATTTACCGTATATTAAAATAATAATTTAATATACAGGGTGAATTACTTTCGAGTAATGACGTCACCGTCTTTTTTTTTAAATGAAACACCCTCTATTTTGTTTCAATTTTCGGATTACTATAGCTGAGCTGATTCCAAAAATGTATCACATGTTGATTCCAATTGGTACAGGGTGGACAAAAATACAATAGTTTTGTGTGTGCTCATAAAGAAACGCATAACATTCTTTATTAGTTAAATTAACAATATTATCAAAAATACTTATTGTCTAGCGGCAATTGGTTTAAATGTAACACCCTGTAGTTTGTTAATATTTAGATTAATAAAAAATGAGCTGTTTCCAAAGATGTTTGTTACTTGTGGTCTAGCAAACAGAATATGAAAGAAATTATTTCTTATCGATTTAAAGAGTTCTAACACTTATAAAGTCATGTATTTCATCATATTCTGTCCGCTAGACAATAAGTACCCGGATTCTTAATATTGACCCTTGAAGAAAATTTCACTGAAGCTTATCCTAACAGAATATCCTTTTTTTTTAAAACTTGAAACAAAATTATGTATATGGTAGAGAATATGTTAATGATGAAACAAAATCATCAAATCTAATTGCAGCCGTACACCAGCAACATTTTGCAGACGGTTCGACTACAGCAGAACTTTGCTTTTTCGTATAGATATTAATACACTGCATACAAGGGCGTTCGGTACAGTCGAAATGGACGTTTGCAGTAGGGATTTAGTTCGAGTGGTCGCTGCTGCGCGCTGCTATATGAAGTCAGTGCAACCAAAACAAGCCACAAAAATATGGTTGACTCAATCACTTGTGGTTATTTAAACTGCAAACCGGCTGGTCAGAAAAAAATCAAATTTTATTAAATCTACAACATTGTAAGCATTTTTAAGATCCATCAAAAATGCTCACAAATCCCTATGTTTTAGTTTATCAGTCATTAAACTTTAAATTCATTTCGAGTTTTTAGTCTTCGGCGAAAACCAAATTTCATTCCGGAAGGCAAAGTTCTGTTCTAGTACTGTTGTCGTAACTTGATTAGTAGAATTTATCATCTTTCTTTTGCCTATATACAAAAAACATCTACTACACATAATCCTAGTCCACCTTAAAAAAGTGATATGTTTTGACAAGTATGGGGGACATTTGGCAACGCTGCATCGGTGTAGCATATTGTGTTTCCGTACTTTGGCTATCTCCTGATTAATAGGTATGAAACAAGTATCAGCTTAGAGTCTATTTCCCAACAACATGTATTTTTTTTGACACGTTCAAGAATATGCCGGAAGGGGAAGATGGCACCTGACGACCGCCATACCCGACGATTTTCCTTCTGGCTCCCGGTCTATTACTGCCAAATTCAATTTTTTAACTAAACACTAACTGTAAGTAGTCGATTACTTCATTTAAAATAAAGCTAACTGACATGTCCACAAGTGAGATGTCGAATTGATAAGCTTTTAGTCATTTGACAGATAATCTTTTTTTTATGCATAACTCGCAGCAAAGACGGTGAATGGATCTGATGAGCTCACCTCCATTAACTTTCAGTCTGACTACTCTGGCAACTCAATCTCTTCCTGGAATTAGTTCTTCCACTTTAGCCAAAGGCCACTGTAGACGTTTTCTATCTTCTCTGACAATAAGAACAGCATCTCCAACTTTCAACTTATTGCACTTCTTTCCTTTCCATTGCTGCACCAGCTGACTTAAATATGCAGCCCGAAATCTTGATCCTGACGATACTCCTTGGGAAGGTTAACGTTCTCGATCTGGTCGATGTCTGGCATTTCACTATTTCTGAATCCACTCAGGAAGTGTGGGGGAGTTAAAGGAGACGAATCCTGTCCGTCTTCAGAAACATAGGTTAGTGGTCTTCCGTTCATCACAGCGATGGCACGACACAGCAAAGTACTCATATCTTCAAAACTGACACGAGCATTTCCTAACACACGAACTAGCAACTTCTCGATGATTTTGATTAAGGCCTTCTAGTAACCTCCATATCCATACCAAGGGGATGAAGGTGGATTGAATTCTCCACTCTACTTTTTCCACTGAAGTTTGTCTTGTGATTTCTTCTCAATCCACACCACGAAACAAATTATTTGTCCCGGTGAAATTTCTTCCACTGTCACTATACATAATTTTGGACGTTCACGTATTGGAATGAACCTTTGGAAAGCTTGTAGAAAAAACGGAGTGCTGAATGATGACACCAACTCCAAATGTACTACACGGAAGTAGGCACATGTGAACAGTAAAATCTAAGCTTTTCCAACATTCTTTTGCATCTACACCAGTAATTTCAACACTTGACAGTTTGATACACTGGAAGCAGGTAAAGGAGCAGTAATGACTTCAACGTTTTTTTGTTGGTGGCGCTGACAGCGAACATACTTTGATATGAATTTTGTCATGGCTGTTTGAGTTCCACGGTAACATGACGGATTAGACTAACCACGAGGGGATGATTTGCGAGAAGCAGAATAGGATGAGTAAAGAAGTAACTGTCTTCATTTTTACTTGTAACAATTTGTCCTTTTCTAACTTCAATACTTCTAAGTCCCCAGGAAATTTCTTAACAGTAAATAAAAGCAATTGAATTTTTTTAATGAGTTTCATTTCAGCTGCTTCTATTTCATGAGGAGTAAGATTTGGCACTCTAATCGACGCCCCCGCCGACAATATTACATCGAAAACTTCTTTTTCGTTTAATTACTTTATGGAATTTAAGTGTTGTTTGGGGACATAGATAAACGACACTTTTTCATATTATGCGGAATAGAGGATCCAGGATACGGTTCTCTCACAAAAGACTTGACTTTCCTCAGGAGAACTATCCACACATGACCAGTTGCTCTCTTCCGTTAGCCAGCATGGTTCCTCCTACATTTACATTGAGACAGCTCAGACATAGTACATCCTCGGGAAAGGAGATCAGCAGGATTCATACCTCCAGGAACATGATTCTACTTGCATCCAATAAATTTCTCGGATTTCTTTCACCCTGTTTGCAACAAAAGTTCCCCATTGATTGTCCCTGCTGGGCCAAACCAAAGCAATTGAGGAGTCACTCCAAAACCAGGTAGGCACATGTTCATAGGAAAGGGCACTCTTCACACTTGCAATTAAACGACTTCCAATTACACATCCTATTAACTCCATCCGTGGAATTTTCAGACGTGCCCCACCGGATTTTGCTTGGAGGAGGGTAACGGAAGTGACCTCATTTTCTGTGCAACGAAGAAACACTACCACAGCATACGCATATTGAGAAGCATCACAAAAAGAATGTAACTCGATACTTTTTGGTTTTCCCTTTAGGCCTTGACGAACGAATCTGGGTATCTCAATGAAATTTGTATTTGTAACGTCTTTAATCCAAGAATTGAATTATTCTGATACCTCAGGTGACAGCTCATCTTCCCAACCACTTTTCACCTTCCATGCTTCTTAAATTAGTCTCTTAGGAATGAGCATTGCTGGATACAGGATACCCAATGGATCGAAAAACCGCTGCATTGTGGACAAAATTCTTTGCTTTGTGTATTTTTTCTCCAAATCTGCGTTTAAGGGCGTCCACTGCTTTGTCATAGTTTTCTGGGGTCTGAGGATAAATGTTTATTACTGGTGCTGCTCCAGATCCCTTTCCATTGACTGCGAGAGATACTGGAACTTGTCATTGTTGTTGAGATCTGCATCTTCATATACCTTTGAGAACTGATCCCAAAATCTCAGCCATTCCTTCACAACACCGTTAAACTTTTTTATTTTAATTTTAGTTAGTCGATAGGTTCGTTGTCGTCCTTTGTTATCGGAGTGATAGCTGACAACACTGTTGGTAGGGGATGTTCCACTTCCGGCAACACGGGGCGCAGCAGAAGGTATTCAGCTTGATCTCTGGCAGCGATAGACTTCCTTTCGTAGCTGCTGATTCCGTCATATCTTTATTTTCAACTACTTCAGTAACGTTATCCCCCACCAGTTGATCTTTTATCTTATCATCTCACTTATCCAGAAAATTGTGATGCTCGCTAATTTGTTGTAACAAAGTCCTTGCCTTGCGCAGGTCTGGATTCTCTAATTTTGATAGATAATTGATTTCGGTTGCCAGTTTATTGATTTCAGTCCTTATCGGCCTCCTTCCTCAAACTAAATCATCAATTTCGCCTTATCTTCGATTGTAGGTGACAAATAACCAAACTGATCACATCGTGGGGTCACCAATAATTCTGCGTGTAGAAAAACGTTTTTTTTAATTGAAAAACTGACAATATTATCTATGACTACTAGAGTATTTTATGCAATTAATTTTTTTATTATTTTTGATCGCAGAAAAGGTATTGTACATAATTATAGCAGTAAACATTTTTTTTATTGTAGCGTGCAAAAATCCTTGGATTTCTTTTTATGTAAAATACTTACTAGTGTAAAATTTTATTTTTATGATACCAACCTGTTTGAGATATTTGGGACTTTGAGGAAAGAGTGAATTGTGGGCAGTTAGTTTCACTGTGTATCCATATACTAATAGTTATACCGTGAGTATTAGATGTGCGCAGTTTACATTTGGTTTGTGTAGATTTCATTCTGTAAATGCTCAAACTGTACCTAGACATTTAAAATACGCGTTACGCATTCTAGTCTGCTTTTATGAATTTATTTTAAACTTATTATTTAATAAATAAAACTAACAATATTTTAATTTAGACAAAACTAGATTTTATTTTCAATATGATATTATTTCAATAAACCCAAAAATAAAAAAAATTCTAATATTTCAACTAAATTACTTTGAAAACATGTTACCTAACATTTTAATAAACACAATTTTGTTTCAAACTTTCGTTCGATAATATTAGACGAATAATATTTGACAAGCATGTAGCTAATTTTTTCTATTGTATAATTTCTATAATTGTACTGGTATGTAGCTATTTCATTATGAGAACAAAAAATTTGCAATGTAACTATTTTTAATTACAATGGGCCAAAATTAACGAAATTACTTGGATTTATGATAATAGGAGGCTACCATCGCAATGAACTCCAAGTTCTCACATTAAAGGTAAAGCTTTGTACGATCGGTTGCCTGTTATAATTTGTTCCTTCTCTTGTTAATAATTATCCTATAACGACGAAAACTCGCTCAGTCAATCGTGTACTTTTTATAAATTGAATGAAATAATAAAAAATAACGTAACCTAATCTATGATAATAATAGTTGCTTTAGTCACGTAATTTCTAGATTAATCTTACTTGTGATTTTTGATCTGAGTTTTTATCTATCGCCGTAGGGAATATCAGAAAAATCATATTACATTAGAAAATGTTGCCACCAAAGATATCAAAAACTTTCATCTTAAATCCAAAACCCATGTTTACGTTTTTCGAAATAATTTATACGTTTGGTTTGCATAATTTATTTGACACATCAAATGGGTACCACATTCCCAAATCATTGTTAGAATGGAACGATAAATTACGACCATTTAAAATTTTCAATTACTATAATAAAGCATTAGATGTAAGTAAATTCTTATTTTATTAATTAAAAGCTTTAATCAAATACAAAGCGATTAATTCGAGCGATTAAAGTCACATTTAACCTCGTTAACAGTATTTCCAAATTACTTCCACAATAAAAAAACTTGTTCTTATTGTTCATCGTTTAACTTTCTGTTACATAAATCTTTCAAAAATAATATTAAATAACTGACGTTTAATAGTGCTTTGACCCTTAATATGAAATTTCTCATAAAATCCCTTCCTTTAAAAACCTGATATAGAATGTTAACCTTTTTGGTCATCTATCATCATTTGTTATACTAAACACCTGAGGTGTTGGCTTTTTCACGTCGGCGTATATATATTACATAAAAATGCTTTGATAATTTCAAATAAGAATTTTTATAAACAAAACCTTCGCATAAATAAGTACGTTTTTTATGTTATCTTTTTTTTTACAATTAAAGTTGCATTTCGAGTCGGTTGTACTCTTTATCAAAAATTGGTACTTTATTAAACTTACACAATAACTACAAAAAAAAGTTTAACAAAGACCTTTCCGTTATAGCGTGTTTAAGATCGTAAATTTCATTTTCAACGACGCCGACGTCTAACAGGGGAGTTTATCATATCTCCAAACGAGCACGACACGCTTCTTGCAATTGTATTTCCACAAAGCATAGCGGCATATGCCAGGATTAAGTTGTTAAACCAAAAAATTTATTACTTGCATAGCGAATTAATTAAAGTATAGAGAGAAGAGAAACGGAATCAGTCAGGTTATTTCACTTTTAAAAATTGGTCGATTTTATTAAAAACATAAATTGTATTTGTAAAATAATGGGAATCACTCGCAAAAACAGGGTCAAAGTTATAACTGTAACTGTAATTTTTTGTATTAGAAATGAGAAACTTTTCATAAAATCTGCAACAGTGGAACAGTTTGCTAAAGTGTTGTTCGCTGTAGCACATAAATTGTTGTCTTGCCAAGATAATTAGAAGAATTGCACTGTCAAATTAATTTTTATTTCTTGCACTTCTTACATCTCAGACGTACAAAAATAGATCTCTAAACTTTGAAGAATGACGTAAAAAATAAATATATTGAGTTAATTTACATCAGAAAGCAATATAGTAGGTATTTTATTCTCAACTGCATTTTTTAGTATTGAACATTTGTAAATATTTCTATCAGCTTTTATTGATCTATTTTTGAAAATTCAAAATTTGTACCAATAAATTTACTTACATTATTTTAAGCACTTTACAACTATCCGGGTGATTTATGTTTTATTTGCACGGCATATTTGAGTATATATCATTGATAGTCCATTATTTTTGTCGGCGTTTCTTGATTACTTCGTAAAATTAGATTTAATCAAAAGAGGGTTTACTTAAAATCTCCATTCTGATGCAATACTGCTTATAAAACACTTATTTTTTTTACATATTATATCAGATCTTTTTACAAATGAACACCGGTATCGGTTCGCTGATGATAATAGCTTAGCTATTGAAACACGTGTCCGAGTATAGTTTTTTGGTGTTTTCCTGTTTGTTCACAAGCTCTTTGGTCATCATAGTATTATACAAGGTAGGGCACTATCAACGAATTATTCTGTACCACTAAAACGACAAATAATGTAAGTAATCTTAAGGCATGTATCGAGATTATTAGAAACCACATTTTAAAAATATTTTTCATTGTACAGGGTGCTCCAGAAACACGTACTATATCAAAGTTGGGTTATTTTAAATGGAACGTCTTTTATTTTTGTCTATTTTTGAATTGTACGATAAAAAATAATGTATGTCCTTTAACATGTCCCTATACCAACTTACATCCGTTTCTGAGATAAATCGATTCAAGATAAATAAGAACAAGCAACTTTGGATTACACCACCTTACTAAGAGCCTTCAACATCTCTTTTGCAATATTTACTATTATGTTATGATGTACCGGGTGACCCAATAAGACTGTTCCTCGGCCATATCTCGGGAACCGTTCGTCATATGACTTTGGTGTAAAAAAAATATTAGGTAAATCGGCCATGAAGAATCGCAGGAAAATATTTTCAAGTTTTATAAATGACCACCAGAGGGCGTAACTGCCATCTTAAATTTTTAAATTGTATTTTCTATAAATTTCGCATAATAAACAAAATTTTTTTTTACATTTGTAAAGAGAACCAGTTTATCTATCATGTTCCTAAAAAACAAAAGCTCAGTTATTTTAAAAACAAAGATGGCGGGGGGTGTTCAATTGTTTTTGCAATAACCTGCTTTAACTTCTTAACGGTTTGACCGATTTTAACAAATTTGGTATCGTTGAAAAGAGAAAAGAGAAACAACAAATGTAGCTAATTTAGTTGAATCCTTCTCCGCCAGGGGGCTAGTTTTGACACCATGACCCAAATTAAAAAAAAATCAAAAAAATCAAATGGAATGATATGATTTTTTCTTTATGATAAAGTAGCCAAATAACATCCAAACAGGCCAATGAAAACCATTTTTCAAAATCTCGTTCCTAACCTCAAATATTGGGAAAATGAGAATAATGGATGTTTGAAGATCGAGGACCGCGCGGTAAATTTTCTAAAACTATTAAAAGTTTAGCACAAAATGAATAAGATGTTAAAGAGACAATTGTGAGTCTAAATAGAATTTATTTAAGTATTATTTTAAAAAAAATATATCATCAGAACATTCATGTTGCTCCAAAGGGACTAAACGCATTTTGAACTTATTATCATTTTCATATTACTCTCGTAATTCTAACCTTTAATTTAAAAAGTAAGCCTAAAAACCTAAATAGATATACTATATCCGAATTCGAATATGTTAGACCATCTATTTTGGAACTATTTACAAAGATTTTAGTAGCTATAGTACTTTCACCTATCCGTTATTTTGGAAGCACATCTGAAGACGCTGGTGTGTTGAAAGAACAGCATTCTCAATTTCAGCTCTTGGGATGTTCAAGATGGCATTCCTGATTCTTGCAATCATATCCTCGCGGGAAGTTGGGCGGGACAACCATCATGCTGGAAAAACATATTTTGGCGGACGTCCAGCGGAATATCATCCATTAAAATTTAATGCTCCGTCCAAAATAAACGGACCAACAACCCGCCCTCTAATTATCCCACACCAAACATTTACACTATATCTCCCTTGATGCTGGACTTCTCCAAACCAGCGCGGATTATTTCAGGCCCAAAAGTGCGCATTATGTAAGTTCAATTGACCATTCCTACAAAAAGTGGCTTCGTCAGTCCACAACAGATTTGACAGAAATTGAGAATTTTCTGCTACCATGTTTAATAGCCAGTGGCAAAAATCTATCCTTCGGTCGAAATCCGGAGGAGCAAGGTCTTGGTGTAAGTTGATATGACAGGGGTGTAGCCTAAAATAGCAAAAAATGTAAAAAAAAACATGGGGGTTTATAATTTGAGTGTGAAATAGATTAAACTTTATAAAAAGAGGTATACCTCTTACATACCTCTAGGTTTGAATAATGCGATAAACCGTACTTTGAGGAATACTCAAGTCTCGAGAAATTTCTCTAGTACTAATTTGGGGATTGATTTCTATAGATGCCAGCATATTAGTAACATTTTGTTCGTTATTTTGCCTATTTCTCCGATTCATGACAGGTCTACGGATGCTACCCGTTGTTAACAGGCGCTGGGCTAAACGCACAAACACGCGGCAATGGTATCGCGGTCGATTTGGATAGCGCAAATAGAAGGTGCGAGCAGTGATAATCCTATGTCGAAAACATTCAAAATAAATCGCCAGTATATTAAATGCTTTTTAGTTAGAAATCGGCATTTTAAAAAAGATTACAAATTCAAAAAACAGCACTTTCTGAATGTAAACACAACAAAATAATTTCATTTTATAATGCATCGTGTTACATTTGTTTAATTTTCCAAGGCCTAAAGTGTAGGGTGCTTTTACTTTACTTTAAAACCAAGCCAAGACTTACCTTGTTTTTCATTACTGCGATTAAAAAGTTATACCTTATACTTTTTTAATTTTCAAATATATTATATTTTTTTGGCAAAGATGAACTAAACTACCTACCTATCTTTCTTTTTTCCAAGACCACACACCATATTGCAAAAAAAACAGCTTAAAACTTTACGCAAAGTACTAGATTTGGGGCATCAAATTTTACAAAGAATCTTTGTAAATGGTTCCAAAATAAATGGTCGAATTCGTATATAGTATACCTATTTAGATTTTTAGGCTTACTTTTTAAATTAAAGGTTAGAATTACGAGAGTAATATTAAAGTGACAATAAGTTCAAAATGCGTTTAGTCCCTTTGGAGCAACATGAATGTTCTTATGATATATTTTTTTGAAATAATACCTAAATGAATTCTATTTAGACTCACAATTGTCTCTTTAACATCTTATTCGTTTTGTGCTAAATTTTTAATAGTTTTAGAAAATTTACCGCGCGGTCCTCGATCTTCAAACATCTATTATTCTCATTTTCTCAATATTTGAGGTTAGGAACGAGATTTTGAAAAATGGTTTCACTGACCTATTTGGATGTTATTTGGCTACTTTATCATAAAGAAAAAGTCATATCATTTTTTTGGTTTTTTTTTCAATTTGGGACATGGTGTCAAAACTGTAGACATTGGATTAAGAGTGTACCAATGCATTGTCACAGATTTCTGCTGCATTATACCTGCTGTTTGTGATCTGGCCTTAACTTGGAGGAACAACACTTTGTTGAATGGACAACTGAGATTTTTTGGGATTTGAAACTTACACATATGGAATGGTTTACAATGTCATCTATGTAAAATGGTTTCTGAAAACCGGACGGACAGAGTACACATAAGAATCAGTAACAAACGGAGTTCGTCGAAAAACCGAATGTTATTTACCGTCATATAAAACCAATTCAAAAAGAAGTGCATACTGCAATACAAAGAACTGCTTAAATCTAACCTTTTAGATTCCACCTTACCCTGGTGTATTATCGATAGGCGAAGTATATGTGATGTTTCACGTAATCGTCGGTTGTTCGATTACGATTCTTCAGATGTTTTTCTTTGTAATTAATTCCTTTTTATATTTACTGACCGAAAATTTTAACACCCCTGTTATTCTATTTTTTTCTGGCGAATTAGAGTTAGAACGTTATAATAAAGCAAACAAAAATTGTCTGGAGGACGGCCAGGCGTGCGTCCGTATGTAAACATGATATCAAGAAAACCACTGGTCTGGTTTTTATGAAATGTTGCATATAGGTGTTATTTATAACAGCGCAGATGTGATTAGATTTCAAGCCAAAAGGACCGCAAATCTACATATTTTTGTAATTTTGACTAAGATATTGATTGTATATATTATTTTTTATTCAATGTTTTTAATCTTATTTTGTTTAAATTATTTTTTGATCCAATCAATAGAAAACGACAATCACGTGATACTAATTATTTTAACAGTATCTCCAAGAATGTGAATTATACAAAAAAGATAATAAAAGGAAAATTTAGTATCTACATTCATTAGAACTACTTTTTTCCAAAACCCAATGCTCCACTTTTTATATATTGTTTAAATTTCAGTCTTAAAACGTTTAAAGAGTGCGAGCGCCCTGCGGTCTTATGTACCTGATGGATCCGTCTTACGGGTTTTGTGTTATCAAAACAGTTATCTATATTTATTATATTGGTTTTTTTAACTTTTTGTTGCGACACACGCGTGTATTTTACTTTTCCAGCAAAATGGTTAGTATGTCGCCGAACAGTTTCGATACGCTTTTAATCTTTTGTTAGTATCGGGACAATGAGGAGTTTTGCCCGAAACACTTGTTTACTATTGCAACTTTTCTCTAAAGTAGTTAATTAATATACCCAACAAAACGATGATCTTAATTAAACCTTTTCTTTGGAATGTCAATGTCGATTGTCATTTTTTTCTATGAGACACGTATTTATTGTTTATACCCGAAGTACCAAATATTCTGAGTGTTTTGTTAATTTTATGCAACAAACGTAATCCGTCTGTCAAATTAGCGATATACATTAGTAGTTAAAGGGTTAAAAGGCACGTTACAAAATTTAATAAGCCAATAATCAAATTAAAAAGGAAATGTCAATTATGAAAATATCTTTGTAAAAGCATCAGATCCCCTAGTAATGACACTGAACCAAATAAAAAAATTTAAAAGGTTCTACCCATTTGAAATATAATTTGGTAACTTGTTTACTAACGAAATCTTTATAAAATTAGGTAAGTATACAATTTTATTTAAATAGAAAATGGCGAAGATTTATATATACAGGGTGTCACAAGCAAGCGTGGGTCTTCAATAACTCATTTGCGGTTGGAGATATCGAAAAATATTTCAAATAAAAGTTCCACCAATTCAACTTCTCTACACCATAAAATTATTTTCTAATATACAGGGTGTCTCGTTTTTCTTGTACGCAACCTAACTTAATTTTTTTAAATGGAATGCCCCATTTATTATTGCTTTATTAGATTTCTCGCTTAATTTAAAGGCCACTTCGTTAACCATACATTATGGCTGAAATGCACCGTTCCTCAGAAAATTAGCGCTAAAGGAAGAAAAATGCCGTTTCGGTACCCTGCGCCATTTTTCATATCTCCGAAACAAAAGAACTTAGAGGAATGCGGTTTTCACAGATCGCTTCTAAGAGAAATGACCTACCATTTGCACTATTTACACAAACATGTTTCTGTTAAATTCATTCAAAGCTACCGCTTCAAAAATAAATTGTTTCAAACCGGCAAAACTTGTTTTTTCAAATAGAACACTATTATTTTTTCAGCCCATCATATGCAGAATTTTATTTCCTTTCGTCTGATATAAGGTTGTTGCTATCAGTTCCTAACAGTTTTTGAGAAAATTGCAGTTATATTCTAAATTTTAATTGAATCGGATCATCATGTACGCCTTGGTCGGTGATTAGCTTTTGTTTTCTACAATGTCATATTTGTGAACTTCATAAGGTGTTCAGTAAAGTTTCATTGTATCGTTGTGTTTGTTTCATTGTAACTTTGTGTTCATTTTCCGAACTGTTCCGCTATGGCGTTGAATAAAGAAGAAATGATAGATATGGTTCTTATTCTTGGGGAATGTGAGAGAAATCCCTCTTGGCATCGAGGGTGTATGCCCAGCGTTATCCAAATAGACGACATCCTAGAGTGGAATCGTTCAGCAGGGTTCTGGAGCGGTTTCTTACTAGAGGATCAGTGGAGTCTGGAAAAGAAACTACGCCAAGACGGTCTGTACAGATGAAAATGAGTTCCGTGTTTTGGCGTCTGTGGTGGAAAATCCGAATGTCAGTCAAAGAGTCCTGAAACAGCATAAGTACCATCCGTACCACGTTCAGCTACATCAGGAACTACTTCCAAGGGATTTTGCAGCAAGAACGGAATTTTGTCAGTGGGCCATCGAAAGAATAGCCGAAGACGAAGACTTCTTCAAATATGTCCTGTTTACTGACGAGTCTACCTTTCACAAAAATGGTTTTGTAAACAGGCATAACTTCCATTATTACGATACGGCAAATCCTCCTAACTTCCGGACGTTTTCTCAATACCGATGGTCACTGAATGTGTGGGGAGGTGTTTTGGTGATCGTGTTTTCGGACCGTACTTTTTGATGGACACTTAACAGGAAGGGCCTATTTGCAGTTCTTGCAAAATGGTTTCCAAGAAATGTTGGAGGATGTTCCTTTAGAATTTCTTCGACGTATGTGGCTACAACAAGACGGTGCCCCATCTCATTGCACCCAAGAAATTCGGAACTACTTAAATGCGAATTTCCCAAACCGCTGGATAGGAAGAGGAGGGGCAATTAACTGGCCCGCTAGGTCGCCTGATCTCACAAAATGTGACTTCTTTTGTGGGGATTCGTTAAAAACAAAGTGTACACCTCTTCACCTACCACTGCCGAAGATATGCGGGAGAGGATAACTAACGCTTTCAGAGAAATTACCCCGGACATTCTGGTCAACGTTGACAATAACTTCAAACGTCGAATGAGGATGTGTATTCAAGAAAATGGCAGACATTTCGAGCAGCTTTTGTAAAAGTTAAACATCAAGAACTGGCCTGAGGCAAAGTCACTGCTCTGTGTGGACATCTTGAAAATTATTTTTGTGATTTAAAACGTCTGAACTAAAATACAACACTCTGGTTTTTCAATTAAAATAGTTTTCATTCCTAAGGTAGAAAACAAAAGCGGAAAAGCAGCTAATCACCGACAAAATCAGACAAAAGGAAATAAAATTCTGCATATGATGGGCTGAAAAAAATAATAGTGTTCTATTTGAAAAAAACAAGTTTTGCCGGTTTGAAACAATTTATTTTTGAAACGGTAGCTTTGAATGAATTTAACAGAAACATGTTTGTGTAAATAGTGCAAATGGTAGGTCATTTCTCTTAGAAGCGATCTGTGAAAACCGCATTCCTCTAAGTTCTTTTTGTTTCGGAGATATGAAAAATGGCGCAGGGTACCGAAACGGCATTTTTCTTCCTTTAGCGCTAATTTTCTGAGGAACGGTGCATTTCAGCCATAATGTATGGTTAACGAAGTGGCCTTTAAATTAAGCGAGAAATCTAATAAAGCAATAATAAATGGGGCATTCCATTTAAAAAATTTAAGTTAGGTTGCGTACAGGAAAACGGGACATCCTGTATATTCGAAAATAATTTTATGGTATAGAGAAGTTGAATTGGTGGAACTTTTATTTGAAACATTTTTCGATATCTCCAACCGCAAATGAGTTATTGAAGACCCACGCTTGCTTGTGACACCCTGTATATTATATTTATTAATTACACAACAATAACAATTATAAATAAAACTTCTCAACTAATAAGTAATTTTAAAAAATTACATAATTTATAAAACATTTAGAAACATGACCTTGAACACACAGATAGTGAAAAAACCCGTTTGTTACAAAGATAAATAAATTGTATATAATGTCAAACAAACAAACTCTAATATAAGATTTGTTTATGATTAAACAAGTTGTTGAAAGGCCTATGTAACTACAATATATTTTCGAGATATTTGAGTTTAAAGTTTTTTAGTTGGTACTTTTATCACAACACTTAAGTCCTTTATCTATTGGTAATTTTGTTCCTATGTTGAAAATATCTTGTTAAACCTAGTTCTAAAGAATTTGGGGATATTCATCTAAAGAAAACATTATTTTTCAAAAATTTGTTTCATACTTGTGTCTTCAATTATAGAAATTTTAAGTGCAAAACAAAAAACAGAAATTGTTCGTGTTGTTGTCGACAACAACCAAAGCATTAGATAAAGTTCAATTAAACTAATGTACTGACAATACTTGAAAGAAAAGAAGTTCCAATTACACTCGCAAATAAAATAAAAAAACAAGTACAGTAATACAAAAACTAAAATGAAAGTGGGAAATGAATATACTAAAGAAACTGAAACCACAAAATTCATAAGGTCAAAGTCAAACTAGTTACAGAGAAAGAGTTAAAGTAGGTAAAAATAATAAATATAGTACGTGGTTTTTAATACCTAAGAGGATTTCTGGAGGTTTTAGAACTTTAACAGACTTAAGTAAGACAATTATGCATAACTATCATCAAAAAAGTATAGTAATACAGCAAACAAGAGTTCTGCTTTAGTTTTACCTGGCCCTTACTTTTAATTAACTTTAACATTGTCCCACGGAGAGTAAAATTTAGTTAATAAGTAATCTACAAGTTTATCTTAAGTCGATTAGTCATAACAAGCTCAAACGGAGTTGTGGATTTAATAAGAAAAATAGACGCCACCGCCATTTAGTTGGTCCTGAGATATTTATTCATTAGCAATCACGAAAGCAAAGTGAAGGGCGTGACTTAGACAAAAAAAAAGCAAACCGTAAACCATTGGATTTATACAGTGCTTTTCATTTAACATTGACCATAGGATTTTACATGTTAATATTTCAATTCCAATGTAAACACTTTTTGGGACATTAGCTATAAATCATTTATGTTAATTATAATTAAGTGGTAAAATGTGTATTAAAAAATATTCTTATACTCATTTGTAAGTTTTTAATTTAATAAAAAAAATATCGTCTTGGGGAGGATTCGAACCGACGAGTCTAAGGGACTTTAGTAATTTAACTTTTGTTTACTGATTTTTTTGCATTAGTATGTAAGACATTTACATTTAAATTTGTGTTCAATATATACGTATCATCAGCAAAAAGGACACATTTGTTATTATCCTTAGCAATGTGACAACAGAGATCGTTGATTAAAGAAAGGAACAGTAACTGCAGCGTGTATTTAACAAGAGAAAAACACCAAAAAACTGCACCAAAAACATTACTCGGACACGTGTTTCAATTGCTAAGCTATCATCATCAGCGATACCGATACTAAAATTAAAAACAACGGGAAGCTTATATATATATATTATCTGCATATCACGCATCGTTAAACTTAATTGATTCTTACATAAGCTTAAATAATTCCGAAATTCCTAATAGACCATTATCATCATAATTCATAAGCAAATTTCTGTTTTTAAAAATTTCTAAACTTTCATATGAATCAAGTTCGTTTTTATTATCTACCCTCTTAATTAATTCAATGTTGCCTACTCTATGGCCATTTTCAAGCATATGCATGGCAACACTGGACCTATCTGTGCGATGATATTTGACATGAGCTAAGTGCTCTTTAGAACGAGTTTTAATAGGTCTCTTGGTTTGCCCTATATATACTTGGTTACAGTCTTTACAATTAATTTTATATATTCCCGATTTATCACACATTTCTATTGGGTCCTTCGGATTGCCTAAAAGATTTTGCAAGTTGTTACTACTAGAGGTTACTGTTTTATAATCAAATTTTGAAAATATTTTGGAAGACCTTTTGTGTATGGGGATAATTTGGTAATTTGACATATTTTTTATCTATTTTGCTGTTACTAGTTCCTAACGTTGTAATATGTTTTTGGTGCAGTTTTTTGGTGTTTTTCTGTTGTTAGAGATTGTTGATGTAAATCAAGAACAATATCGGTCCAAGTATTGATCTTTGCGGTACTCCATATTTTATGGGTTTAAAGATTGAGTAATTCCCATGTACATACACACACTAAAAACGATTTGAAAGATATGACTGAAGTAGATGTAAAGGTGTATCTCTAATTCCATAAAATAAAAGTTTATCAAGCAGTATATCATGATAGACACAATCAAATGCCTTGGTTAGATCGCACAGCGTAAGTATGGAATGATTGCCTTCTTCCAATCCTTTAACGATGTCGTCTATTATTTTACTAATAGCTTTGATGGTCGATAGTCCAGTACAAAATCCAAACTGCGATACGCTTAGTAATGAGTTTCTCTTACAATAAGAAATTAACCTATCTTTAATTAATGTTTCCATTATTTTTGGAAATATAGTTATTATTGCAATTGGTCTATAATTGTCGACTACTTCTGTACTGCCCTTTTTGTGAAGAGGTATAATCTTTCATTAAATGAGTGTAAGGTCTTATCAATATATCCACCGTTCCCTGTATAATTTTGTCGTTGATATTATAATAGTCTACAGTGTTTGACTTTTTTAAAGAACTGATAATTTTTTAAATTTCAGCTTGTCACTGGAAAAATGAAGAAACTACATGTAGTGACAGGTACTTGTTTTAGCAGTTCAGCAGCTGTTAGTGTACTTGGAGGTAGATTGTTAATAATTTTTTCCGCTATGGAACTGAAGTATGTATTAAACTTTTCTTCTGTGATACTAATGTCCTTATTTCCACTTTGATGTTTATTACGTTCGTGGTTGATTAGCCTCCAACAGTCTTTGGTTTTGTTGTTCGAGTGTATTAAAAGTTTTTCATAAGCAAATTTTTTAGATAATTTTATTGTTTGTAAATAGTCATTTTTAATACTTTTATAGACATTCCAGGTTAATGGATCGTTAGTAGCCACGCAAATAGTTTTTATCTTACTTAATGTGTTGTGTTTCCCCTTTAATTCTGACGAAAACCAATTTACGGGTGGTTTATAATCAGGTTTAAATTTCTTTAAGGTAAAACAGTTCTCTACAAAATGTTTGTAAGTATTCACTAAAAAAGTAGATAGGTGTTCAACACTATAATTATTATTTTCAGAAATACTCCAGTCTACAGAATTTAAAGGCAAACGTAATTTACTAATTCCAGCTGATGTAATTGGTCTACACAAACAAAAATGGTTGGTAGAAGAACATTCTTCTTTTGCGATTAGATACTGGGCAAGGTGATAAGCAATGTTAGCTTCTACAACTCCAACTACACATTCGGATAATGTGAAATTAGTAATGATGTTATCAATACAATTTGAGGATGTTGACGTCACACGTGTATAGTCAGATATAACAACATTTAGATCAAAAGCTTCAACTAGCTGTTTTAATTGGGTTAGTGTTGTAGATGCTACTTTGAGGTTTAGGTTGAAATCTCCAACTATTATCATTTTATAATTTTTATTTTTTGATTTAGTAGCAGTAGTAGTTTTTCAAAATTTTCAAGAAATATCGAAGGAACTCCTAAGCCGGATCTGTAGATTGTAACTACTATGCATTTGAGACTATGGATCTTAGTTGCACAAAATTCTGAATTTATTTCTGCATTAATATTGTTTAATGCGATGGGCTTTGATTTAATATTGTTATTGATGTAAATACATACACCACCGTGTCGTAGTATTTTTCTAGAAAATGAGCAGGCTAAGTAATAATTATTTAGGGCATGTAGCTTTAAGTTAGTTTCTGTTTGCCAATGTTCCGAAAAACATACTACATTATATTTAAAGTCTGATAAATACAAATTGATCAAATCAACCTTGTTGGCTAAACATTGAACATTGATGATTGATGTGATTAGTTTAGAAGTAAGGGACGGATTAGTGCTTATTCCGTTTGAATTATTATTAACTACGGTCATATTACGTACAGTTGTTATTGTTTTGCTTGGGTTACATTGCTAGTAATCGAAGGTTCCTTTCTTTTCAGTCGTTCTCTTATTTTGTCGAGATGGGGAAAAAACTGTCCAATTGTAACTCCATTAGGCCAAATATTACAGTCTTTTAGTAACTTAGCCTTGTCTCTGTCAACCGTTACTTTGAAACTGCTGTAAACTGTCGGGTATTTTGAATCCATTTTTATACAGTTAAAATTTCCCAAATCTTAATTATTCAAAAATGATTTTAACATTTATCCTCCGGATTGGTTTTAGTCTTCTTTTTTATTACCTAGTAATCGATGTTTATTGTTCTCATTTGAATAGTTTAAATTTAAATGTTTATGCGAACTAACGGTTGTACTTTTATCTTTGTTCGTAACCACATCAGCATACGTAGTTTTATTAATATTCGCATTAGGCAACTTTGAAGCAGGCACCTCGACCCATTTGCTTTTCGTAGTAAGTTTCTTATTGCTTCAGAAGTAGCTGCTTTTTCCAATTCGAGCTTAGCCCTTTTATTAGCAGTGGCGGCTCGTGGTCAATCATACTGGGAGGTCAAAATTAATTTAAAAATAGACATACTTAAAAAATATAAATAACTCAAATGCACCGCAAAATTTTATACAATCTACAATTCTGTTCAAAATATAGCGATTTTTCGAAACATTCTCATTAAAATCTCTAAGGGATTTTCTGTAAGCATTGTCTAGCTGTGTACGAATATCAACATTTCCTACGGTTGCAAAATTTACCGAGCATTTCATGTGTTCTGCAGACGAAGCATGTTTTTTTATTTCCTCTTTTAAATGTTTTAAATCGCTTACACCGGATTTGCACCATAGCGAGTCTGACGAGTCTTTAGAAAATAATAAACAAACAAAACAATAAAATACATTTGATACTTCACAACCACATATCCAGTTAGCTAAATCGTACATTACCTTGCGAAAGTTTCGATGAACATCTTTATTTTTGTCTTTGCTAGTTTGTCGTAAACTTAGTTCTGGCAAAGGACGACCATTTGCCTTGAACTCAACTAATTTTGTAAAATTAAGTTTGTTAGCACTTTTTAGTTGTTTAATTTTCTGCACTACCGACATTTTCTATTATAGCGCATGCACACGCGAATCAAAAATAGTATTTTTACAAAACAACACAACAACAGTAAAACATATCAATATAAACTCTTAAATTGATTTAAAACACGCGAAAATCGAATCAAAAATCGGCTCATGACCCAAAGTTGATTATTGTTTCGGACGTTCGAGTTTATTCGGGCGCTGCACGTTTTTTGAGTTTTTCCGGGTACATCTAATTCAATGAGGACAATTCACACCGCCAGCCCAAGGTTGAAGAGGATGAATTACGAACGACGGCCGATAAATTTTAAGTTATTGTACTTGCGACTTAATTGCCTATTTTAATAAAACACGTAATAATGAATATTTTTTATATATTGTCAAAATTTTTGGGAGGTCATTGACCAAATGACCATATGGACAAGCCGCCACTGTTAGTCGCTTTAACATTACTGCTTTGAGCATCTTCAATTTTTTTTTGAATCACAGAGTATTTTTCCGTTCGATCAATTTTATCTTCCAGGAGTTTGATTTTATCAGTTAAGGCAATAATTATTTGATTTTTGTCCTTAATTATGGATTTTAAGTAATCTATTTCGTTTGGTTTAAAATTTACATCAATGACATCGTTACCCTGTCTAATGTCCTTGTCAATTCCAATTTCACAACAATTTATGTTATCATTGTCAATTAAACGATTAAACTTCAGTTTACTTTTTGCACAGCTACCGTGGTAGTAACTTGCACAAGTAACGCACTTAACACGTTATTTAGAAGTGTTTTTACCACACACCGCACATAAGTTAATTACAGAGAGTTCAGACACAACTACATCGTTCGCCATATTTGGGTAAGTTATGGAGTTATTAGAGTTTTTGTTTGAATTAATCATAGGAATCAGCCAGTAAAGTTTTTCCCCGACGTCATAGATCACCCTGTACAAGATATTACCAAGTTTATCAAAGACCGTAGGTTAGTCTGTTTCCTCCTGGATTAGTGAATTGATTGGAAATTTAAGCCTTCTTATAGGAGGGGCAAATCAAACACACACTTTACGGTGTAATACTGGCGACGTTTCGTGCTGCGAGGGTGAGAACTTTCTCAGGCCAATTTTACAGGTTCGTACATCTAACAAAGATCAGGTTCGTGGACAAAACGGAGAGGTACTCACCCTCGCATCACCAAACGTCGACAATATTACACCGAAAAGTGTGTGTTTGATTGGGCCCTCCTATAAGAAGGCTTAAATTTTCAATCAAATTATCAAAAGCAGAAAAAACAATGAAACAGCAGGTCGAGAGAATGCAAAATAATATGTTATCAAAAAGAAAGGGGGTTAGCGGGGGTTAGCGAGCGACGTTTGTGGCAAGGTTACTGTTATCACAATAATGATCAAACATTAGTTGTATCGGTATCAGTAGTTTATGATATTATAAGTCAGCAATATAGGTGTGGTCGTCATTAAAAAAAAATTAACAACGGTAACCTCGCATTAAACGCCTCCATGAAGTGAAGTACATAGGAATGTGTGCATCCTACAGTGGAAAAGCGCCTTATTGGAAGTATATTTGTTTTTTTTCCTTAAATGACCAACAAAATTACAAAAAAATTCTGCTCTTTCAAGGGTTAACTTGCAAATAAACACATAAATGGTTCGACGACATTCATACACTAATAATTCGCAAATCAAGTTGAAAGAAAAAAGAAAATATTGCGAAACATCTCCTTACATTGCGTTTAAAACGAATTGAAATAAAAACAAACGGACGTCAAGTATTGACTGACCTATATAAACAAAAATAAATGAAAAGATATTTATTTTCGGATACATAACAATCAAATATCATAAATCGTACTTGGTAATATATCTGCTAAGAAATTTTAAAAATATCTGCACTAGATATATAAAGTTAGACAAATGATAAATAGGGTTTGAGTTGTAAAAAATATATACATAATTATTATACTTCTTTTCGAATACGTTTGAATATCTTACGTTAAGAGGAAGGTATATATCAAGGTATTGTGATTAATACATAGTTGAAGTAAATTACCCGCGAACAGAGTATGCACGTTACTTCTGCATTCCCTTCGGATCAAAGAAACACCGAGATCTACGGCCTCCAGTACTAAGGAACAAAAAAATTATACAAAACAGTTGGAATCATTCCAGCACATACGTCGGTTTATTTCATTAAATTATTTGAAATGCTAACATCTGCGCAAAAACGACTTTTATTTATTTGACGTTATATTGTATTATAAGCGTCTGAGTATGTATAAAAATGCGAGCGCGCATTAATTACTTTTTATTATGAATTTTCGGCACATTAACTCGAACTTAAATTTAATTAAATCTAGACTGTCATAATTTTAATTTTATTGAGCTTTCCCTTTCATCACACACGCAGTTTCGCACACCCCATAAGTATATGATAAATGTAACCACAGTCAATTATAAAGTCAGATTGCGAAGCTTATTGCTCTATCCTCATGTGAATGATGACAGAGGTTAGGTAGTAAATGAGGCACGAAACTAAGAGCATAGCTGCAGCAGCTGTCGTAAAAAGATTTTTCTTAAGGGATGGTATGGAAGGAGGGCCAGATGCTCTCCGATAAATATATACGCTTTTTGTTAACTCTTTTAATTTACTCGAGTATATCTTGCAGAATTTATTTAAACCAATAAGGTTTAGAAGTCATATTTTCCCTTTAACTTTAATATTATGCTACTTAAGCGAAACATAACTGAAGCTTTACTAATATGCTTAGAGTTGTATACAAAGAACTTTCATGTAACATCCTTTAACAAGACTTCTCAAAATATTCAACCGGTTAATTATTTATAAAGCTCGTCTTTTATCTACCAAGTACCAAGAAAATAAGGTTAATTAATTTAAATCATACTTGAATATTATAATACCTGTACTATACGAGATTATCCATAGCAAATTCTACATATCAAAAGTTTTTCATTATTTTTAAGAACAGTGTAAATATAAAAACAAAAAATATATTTTTGCTTTAGGTGGGTTTCGGCTTGTTTATTTGACAGCTTTTACGTTCTTACCATTATTTATAGAACCGTTTGATACTTTTTTTTTCATGGTTGGTAGTTATCATTCTGTGCTTATTACATTCTTCTGTAGTTTTAGCTATTTTTGTGTTATAAGTATATTTTATTATTACGCTACTTTAGTTAAACTTTTATACTTAATTATTTTCGTGAATAATCGCTCTATTGGTAAATAAATAAATAAAATAAACAATTTATTTAATAGATACTTACAAAATAATTCAGATAGTACACAGTGACCGTTCTAAAATGCAAAGTAACTAAAAAATATGCATGTATACAGGCTGGCCAAGAGTCGTGTGATTCTTCACTTAAGAGTTATGGTAAAATGTATTCGACATAATTCTTATTTATGCCAAACTTTCTTTAAAAATCATTTTCCGTCGACCTCATTATAAAATTGAGTTTTACGTACTCCCTGAATAATCATAAAGTAACACTTTTTAAATGTAATACTTTTCGTCCGCAAACACTTTTCGTCCGCAAACATCTGTCAATGTCAATTATTATTTTATGTCAAATTAAATAAAGTCGAAGTAACCAGTATGAAACCCATTTTTAAGAAAGGATGAATTTAGTGACTACATAGGATATTACAGTACTTTAGGTACATACTGAAACATTTTAGATACTGCAGAATATTGTTTGTTTACTTCCATTTATAACCTCAATTTCTCAATCCCACACAACTTTGAACAAAAACAATTTGTTGTTCAAATTACAAGTAAATGATTTTAAGTGCTTTGAAATGATATTAATAAATTGTTTATAGTTTCTACAATGTGCGAAGCATATAGAAGAGCCTGGTTGTAATCTTACAATACTCGATACATTGTTTTCAATATGTAACACTTTAACTTCTTTAAAGTTATTCATTTATAAGGTAAAACAGAATTCATACGACTTGAGATTGCCTTAGACAATTTAATTAGGTAACATTTTGATACAGAAGTGGAGTTCCGATACAAAATTTTCACGATCATAAAATACAAAAACTTACAGTAGAAGTAAGTTAATTATGGGTACCTTTCTATTACTGTATTTGATTGATGTAAATAAGTAATAATGCTAATGGAAAACACAAGAACAGTAATTACTTGTGAAAAATCATTTGAATATTGATTCTGTCGCAGGAAAAAACAAAAATAGAATCATATAAGCCATCAACATTACTGGGTTCAAGATTTATTCGTACACAAAAACAAGGTGAATTTCACAGTTTTCAATAAGCTGAAAGAAGATTATTACATTTTTTGAAACATTTTCGGAGTGATATAAGTCTGACCACGGTCCAAACTCAGTCTTATAACTATTATATGTCCAATTAGTAAGAATCGACTTCAATGTGTTTAATAGGAGAAACTTCATTACATCTTTGATCATAAACAATTAAAGAAATGCATTAATTTTGAGGGTAGGCTTCCAACTATAACTACATTTTTAAATATACTTCAAAATAACACTACCTAAATGTAATTTTTATTATTTTAATAAATTATAAAAAGTACATGTTTTACCTATTACCTATCATAATCAAGTGCTCTTATAAAAATTATGTGATTGTTGTAAACAAATGCTTTATCGGTACAATATTCGAACGCGGAAAGCTTTTATTTCCTTTAATAAATTTTGACACAAATGTTACAATACTGAACGGTGAAGTGAACATTAGGTACAGTAAAATCAGGACAAACGTAAAATTTTTGTTTAAAATTACTAAACATTTTGTTTTCAGTAAACGGTAATAAATAGAAAATTAATTAATTTAAGGTCAACGGAAAAAATTAATATGTACCTCGGAAAAAAGTGCTTTTTAATAACCTCGCCTGTTTGCTTGCATCGGCTAACGCCTCGGCCAGCAAATTCAGTCTCGTACATAAAAGTGCACTTTTTGTCCTTGTTACATAAATAACTATTTTAGTCGCACAAGGTGTCCTTAAATATGCCAAACATGACATGGTTTTTTCTAGTCGAGTGGAACATTTTTTTAACTTTATTGTATGAAATAAATTAACTTTTGTAGAGAAAGTGTAGAGTACTTTTGGAATTATTGTCAAAAAGTGACCAAAACAAACCTAGTTTAGAATTGAGTTGTTATATAATTCAGTAATTCAATAAAGATTGTCAAATATAACACGTTTAAATTATCTATTAACATTAATTTGATAAATTATTAATTCTATGATTTAACTTTAAAACGTTGGAAGGAAATGGTGTGTTTTATTTTTCTATAAAACTTGGTCTTGAAAATTGATTTCCTTAACAATAATTGTGGTTTCTTCCATTTTGTTTACCATTTTCGGTTTACTGTCTCTGCATGACATGATACTAATGCATTCTTAAAATTCGGTGAACTTTTATTCATACGCTTTGCTCATCTTTAATAATTTATTTTGTTAACATAGTTTGTCCATGATAAACAATAACATTTAACCTTTTCTAGTTACGTTTAGTAATAAAAAATACTAACAAATAGGAATTAAGTAAAGAGCTTGATTGAAACCATTTTTATATTTCTTATAAATTTAACATATTAAATTTATAAGATTTTCATTTTTGTTTATTTATAATTAAAAAAATTAAATCTATAAACAGGCTTTACTTTGAAACATCATAACGACTTTTTTTTGTAAATTTAATAAACAAGTTTTAACAGCGACGTTAGACCAAATGAAGTGCAACATTTTAATAGTTTGACATTTAAATTTGGTGTTACAGGGTGTTCGCTAAAAGCATGCAAATTTTTCAAAATTCAAAAGGCAAAAAGTCATTTTTTCAAATGAAATGAAGCCTATTTATTTATTTATAAGATAGCTTTTTTTTCAATTTTACTAAACGTATATTATAGCTAAACCCCATAGTTTTGGAGATATGTAATAGTTAAAAAAAACTATTTTAATTACATTTTATGCACCCAAGAGACCAATGGCGATGATTTAGTGTCACTTTGGTGTTTGGATAACTTATGGATTTTTTTATTAATTATTTATTTACCCAACAAAATAATAGAATACATTAAAAAAACTGTAAAAGAAACAAAATTAAAGAAATGATTTACTGCTGAAAAGACCTTTCCACTCTCTTCAACATTTGAGGTGAAATGCTTGCAAACAAGTCCACTATTCTTCTACATATCCCTATAAAAAAGTTTAGTTTTGTCAGATCAAGTCATCTAACCGGTAACCTGCCAATTCAGTGATTCGAATGATTTCATCAAGATATGTTTTTGCTAAGAATGTGAAAGAGCGATATTTTTTTGGAGGCCAACATGTGGCATCTACTAGTATGCAATTTATTTTCCACCAACGGCCTTCTTCGCGAAACTTATTGTAATTAAAATTGTTTTTTCTTCTAACTATTAAATATCTCAAAAACTACGGAGTTTAGGCATAGGACACTTTCAGTAAACATCAAAGAGAAGAAAAAATTTGCAAAATAAAACAAATACCATTTTATTTGAAAACAATGAGTTATGACCTTTTAAGTTTTAAATTTCTAACTATTAAGACCTTTATCGGGTCTAAAGTCGGTGCTAAAATTAGTTTATTAAATTTTCAAAACAAAATCGCTATGATTTTTTAAAGTGAAGCCTGTTTACGGAAATTTTTTTAGAAAAACAACACTGGCAACAAATCAAAAAATAATTAAATGGCTATGTAGAGGTGAGAAACTACCACAGAACATCTTGAAAGATACAGATTTTTTCTTTAAAAAAACTTATTTTTTTGTCATCCCGTAAAAATGGGACACCCTGTATCGTTAAAAATAATTTTAAGAAGTGATCTTTTTAAACCAATTATGATTAGTATAAACTTTTTTTACTTATCTCCAAGGTGATAGCCGCTAGGAAAGAACGACGTGCAGGACACTGTATAATACACTTGAGAATAAAGACCATTCATTTGACTTATCCCGATGACGTCATGTATGCATTAAATCACGAAATGACCGTCACCTGTAATTTGAAGCATAAATATGGGCACTGATAGCAACCATTCGTTATTTACTTAATTGTTGATTGAGGTTATATACGTTTATTTTGGTCTTTTATTTACAAATGACATTTGACATTTTCATGAAGTTGCTATCAACACCGTTCGTACAAGTAAACATTTGTGGTTTATGTTATCCTTGTTAGTTACTTGAGTTAATAAGAGACATACAAAACAACACTCTTGAAATAATAGGTTAGCTAATAAAGTATACGCTCTTTGCCTTCAACGCGTTCTCCACCTTCTTTGAACAAGTTATACCAATCATATGTTGTTGATTTTGGTAGAGCTCGGCCTCCGTAAGCCTTTTCCAACATTTTCAACGTTTCTGCAACATTTATTCCATTCAGGAAACAAAATTTGATCGCACTTCTTTGTTGAATAATTTCAGACATTGTGAAAATCGCCAAATTCACTTTTTGTGTCACACAAAAACAAGCGTCACTCAAACACTAATGAATATTTTGACATATAATGTGGCATGGAAGTCAGTAACAGTTGTACCAATATTGAGCAAAAATAATTACCCGCGTCATTTACATCGAAAATTTTCGACTAGTTTTTGGACACAGTAGTCTGTAGTAGACAAACGATACAACATTTTAAAATATTTTGAGATGGGCGTATGTACAGGATGAGTCAGTTTAGTGTCCCCTGGGGGGGTTTCAGCCACTTCCCGACATTTTACAGTAAACGTAACTAAAGGGTGTCAAGCTTGAATTTTGAGAAAATTTAAATGCCGCAAACCGCATCCCGCTATATCTTCAAATAAAAATAATACAGGGCGTTTTTCACATTTTTGAAATCTGCTTGTGCATTATACAGACACTTTTTAAATACAAAACCAGTGGCGTAGTCAGAAATTTTCTTAAAATAATTTTTATTGCTTATTTATTAAATTTAATTTTCTTTATATGGGAGCCATATCTAATTTGTTTGTCATTAGATTTATTATTTTTGTAGATTAAAAAAATGCAGCATATGTCATAGTTTTGTTTGAAAACAGTTAGCAAAAACATTTTTTTTTTTTAATTTTTAGGGTTTTATTTTAAGTTCGTGTACCTACGAAACTAGAAAGCTCAAGAGTTTTATGTTGCAATTTTTTTTGTTTTGAAAACGTTTCTTTAAATACTGTATCTGGGAAATTTGCCAACATAATTACCTCTAAAGAAGTGATTTTCTTGCGTATGTGCCAATTTCATACTTTTTTCCATAATTTAAATTTAAAATCTTATGCTTATACACTATATCCTCGAATTGAGTTTACAAGAGGAAACATTTTTTTATTTGTGATTTAACAAAAAAAGTTTAAGGGATAAAACTTTTTTGCCTCATGTCAATTTGTATTTACATTAACAAATTATTATTTTTTTTTAAATCAAAATGTAAAACAAGAACCACCCTTTCCAATACATAATTCAAGTCGTAGCTCCTCTTGCAACGTCAAGGATGAAACAACATCTCCTATACAATTTTTAATAGTTTATTACATTAGATTATTTTTAAAAAATGTGTCCAGAAATTGATGATATTTCTAGGTTTCTCGAAAACTGCTAATTGTGAAGGGTTGCGGTTTTCACGAACTTTGGCTACTGTAGCTTTTTGCTTTTATGTTCAGAAAAACGGAAAAATAGTACTTTATGAAAAATTATCGAAGAATGGCGTACTCGGTATTTTTTTAAATTAAAAGTTTTTGAAATATTGACCAAACTTAGACCAAATACTTCTCAAACTTCTGGACGATATATCTTTGGCACAGTTAAATTGAGTAATAGGTGTTTTGGTGACAACTATATGGCGACTATTGGTCCTGTTTTGTGACCTCCACGTTCTCCGGATCTGATTCTTCTAGATTTTTTTTTGTGGGGCTACCTTCAAACTAAATTTTCTCTACGCATCATAATACACTGGAGGAATTAACGGATGCTACTGAGCATTTACGAAACTTCAACAAAGCTACTCCTTATATTCAGCTCTCTTCAAAAAATCAAAAAAATGTGTCAACATTGCCTTGATGCAAATGATCACCAATTCGAACAATTTCTTTAGTTAGACTTTTGGGTTTTTGCCATTCCTTTTGAGTTTATTATTAAAATTGTGAAATTTTAAATTACGTCTCTTCTAACTAAAATAAATACATAATGTTATATGTATTCAGAAAGCTCTAAATTGAGCCGGATCCTATAAACAAAAAATATTCGTTCCATAAGAGAAACCTAATTTTGGTCAATATTTCAAAAACTATTTTATTTAAAAAAATTACCGAGTACCCCACTGGATTCTACGGAAAATTGCCCATAAGTTTTCTCGTTTTCCTCAATTTAGAAGCGAGAGGGATCCCAAACGACAAAATTTCAAAAACACACTGTTGCTCAAAAACAAAGCAAGGTACAAAAAATTTGAACGTATCATCGATTGTTCCTCGAAAAACTAGCCAAGGTTTGTAAAAACCGCAACTTTCCACGATTAGCCGTTTTCGAGAAATCTGCTAATACCATCAAATTCTGGACACCCGGTACAGTAGTTGTTTTAACTGTTCTCATAAATACATATTTAAAATGGTCACGTCAGGGGTCTTTAGCGGCCGTAAAACAGGACTCTTCGTGCTAATCTAATTATTTCCAAATGTTTGATTGAGCCAGTTTAAAACAATGCAAGAATGTCTTTTTAAAAATACATGAAGTGTTGATAATAATCAAGAGGTATTCAAATTTTGATGACCGATTTGGCCACTTGGAATGAAACAAAAAATATTATTTTTCCACGTCATACTTAGAAACCAGACGTTTCTTCTCTACAAATAGTGAGAAAAATTCGTTTTTCCTCACTAGCGAGGAAAATAATGTCGTGTTACAAAAATGCCTCTTTAAAAAAATGCAAAATGTGTTATTAGAACTATATGCGCATAGTACTTAGTTAAACAATTTAATTTAGTATTCAATCAGGTTTGTTTAATTTAATATCTTATATTTCGACGCTTAAAAATTGCTAGCCTACATTTAATGGTTAGAATTACGCGGCTGTGCTATGACAGATTGAGACCACACCGATTTTACAGAATACTGTAGCGAGACTATTGGGACCCACCTATTATCACCTTTTGCTTTTACGTACGAATATGTGACGAAATTCTGTACCAATAAGTTACATTTACAATATTACTTCTTTCATTAGGTTGTTTTTTTGGAGAATGTCGTGGAGAAAATGTTGTGCCTAACACATGAGAAAAGCCTTTTTTCACTCTCGAGCTCGAGTGGGAAAAAGAATCGCTTTCCTCACTTGTTCGACAAGTAACAAATTTCTTTAGCGTTTTTTTGTAAAAGTACAAATATTTGTTTTCCTCTTCTTTTAAAGTCAATCCGGGGACATAAGCTTTGTTTTTTTTATTTCACACAAATCTTTTGTGTTTGTCTTTATGGGTACTGCAAACTCTTTTATGATGAATAAACACTAATTTAGAATCTATCGTTATGTGTGCAACCTGCCATCTACTGATTTGATGAAGGTTGAGCACGCTATACTGTCACCATGTTTGTGTGTTAAGCATATTATTCTTGGATGTGTTGTAAATTAAGAGTTCGTTTAGTAATAACGTCCCGATTTAATTTTTGTAGGTATACATTTTGCAAATGTTATTGCACGTTTTTGTATGTTTTGCTTTCACGAAAGCTTATCTAGGAAATTCGGGTTGTAAATTGTCGATGATTTAATTTTGCTTCCAGTTCTCATAAAGAAATTTGTAGAAGTTAATCGGCTTTTGTTAATTTTTTTTTGTTGGAAATATTTATATATACAGGGTGTTTCAGCTAACCCGTTCATTAGAAGTTTATGGACTTCCCGTTGAAATATTTGTTTAAAAACTTGGAATAGGGGATTGCTCGAAAAGTTCTATTTAATTAAAATGTTTCAGCTCTTCTAGCACTTCCGGTTACACCAGAAGTGGCTACCAACTTTCTTATTTTAAATCGAATGATATAATTTTTTTGTATATTTGGATTCTACGCTAAAATCTGAGTTACTTTTATGTAGCACAACCTATATGAAAAATCCATAGTTTTTAAGATATTCTCATTTTTTTGAGAAAAATTGGTTTTGTAGTATTGTTTTCAAACACTTGTCAATGATTGAAAAAGAAAGTTATAGTAACAAAATTTGGGCTATACTTAGGAGGACTGTTAAGTTTTCAAATGATGTGTAATTTGACATCTCATTATTTACAGGGCGTTCAAAATGTTTGGCTAAATCTCACTAACTTCAACTGCCCAAAAGTCAATTTTTTTTAAATGGTACACCCTGTATCTTGTTGCTGTATGTGATGGAGAATTAAGTGGTCTTTCAATCTTGATAAGGGTTCTCTATACCTATCTGTTGCCATTTTCCTGCTATCGATGTATTTACATTCGACACACAATATTTCTCTATTTTATTAAATAATTTCTGACTAGTGGCCTGTGGAAATTAAAACAATGTGTCTTATTTATCAAACTTGTAAACGTCGACGTGACACATTATACACGATATGGAAATCCACCAAGAATATTCGAATGAAGACATACTAAATTTATTTTTTATTCATGGAGAATGTTACAAGATTATTGAAAGAACTTGCCGTTTGCTTAACGAGAGATATCTACATTTATGGCAATCCCTATTCCAAATGTTTAAACAAATATTTCAACGGGGAGTCCATAAACCTCTAATGAACGGGTTAGCTGAATCACCCGGTATATAAACAGGGTGAGTTTTTAAGACGGAATAGCTTGATTACTCCTATGTTTATAAAGTATCAAATTTTGTTATAGCATAATATGTATTATAAAAAATTGTAAAATGAAATGGTGAATACGATTTAATAATAATATAGAGGGTTTGCAATTTAAATTTTTAAAGTTATAGAGGTTTGAAATGTAACAAACTTAAAAAATCGTAGCGTAATCTTTTCACATAAATAAAAGGCAAGTTTTTTATTACTTCTTAAAGAAGTTCCTGCAAAGCCTATTTTATGAAGAAAAAATAAAATAACTTTAAAACGGCTTAAATAAATGTTAAAAGCTTAAATTATTATTTATTTAAATATATAAAATATATACATATTCCAAAAAAAAAATTCGTCCAAAACCACCCTGTATAAACGATACACCTTGTATATAACAATAATGTTTTTAAAAACTGCGCTTGAATGTACCATTTACAACACCGTTTGAATAATTTTGATATCTTTAAAAACATAGGAATAATCCGGCTATCCTGTCTTAAAACTTACCCTGTATATACATAGTGTGTCTCGACGATAGCATCTTAAACAAACAATGAGAACGAAAAACCAATTTAGCTGAAAACTAGTAACTTTATACAAATGGACATGGTCTACTTACTGAAAATATTTTCAACCAACTTTTTATTTTTGGTTTCCGCATACAATTTTACGTTTTCTATTACCAGATTTGGCGTACTTATCTCTTACTATTATTAAAAAAATAAATTCAGGCGTTACCAACGAAAATTTGAATCTACTCAAAAATTAATATTTCATGAAACATAAAAGGCAGATAAACTTGTACAACGATTAGACATGGTATGGGACTATGTTTTCAGTATTTGACATTTTTGAAATTTATTTCTAGGAAGGTCTGGATGTATCGGTAGTTACGAAAACTAAAATTGTCAAAGAGTTTTTATATTCTCATTCAATGCAGAATTTAATTACCCATCTGCTGATATATCATGTTTGTATACCTAAACTGAATAAATATCGTGTTATCTACTGTTTTCTACTTTCTTGGAGATGATGTAGTAAATTAATAGTGTGCTTTGTAATCTGTTTTAGCCAACTGATTAAAGGTGTCATACGACAGGCTGCAAAATAGATTGCAAAGCACACTATTAATTTATTGCATCATCTCCAGAAAAGTAGAAAAAAACAGATAACACAAAAAAAACAAGGTAGAATAAAAGCAGACAACACGAAAATTAATCAGTTTAAGTACAGGAACATAATACATCAGCGGATAGATAATTAAATTCTGCATCAAATTAGAATATAAAAAAATTCACTTGGAATTTAAAAAAGTTGACTCCTTGACAATTTTAATTTCTTAACTTAAAGTTTAGCTTATCTGCCTTTTCATGAAATATTAATTTTTCAGTAGATTCAAATTTTCGTTGCTGACGCCTGAAATTATTTTTTTCTTAATAATGGTAAGAGATAAGTACGCCAAATCTGGTAGTAGAAGACGTAAAATTTTACGCGGAAACCGAAAATAAAATAAAAATTGGGGCATTGTATTTAAAATAACAAAGTTGGTTTCAACTTCCGGTATAGCCGGAAGTTACACTGCCATGAAAATATTTTCAGTAAGTAGACCATATCCATTCCTATAAAGTTACAAGTTTGCAGCTGAATCGGTTTTTTCGCTCTCATTATTCGAGACACACCCTGTATATTTATAGTATTTTTCATTTTAAGAAAAAAATAAATTCATAGATCTGTATGACGTGACTGCTATTTTTTGACCAATTTTTATCTTGATCGAAGCACACGTTAATGCAAAATAAAATTTCGAATAAAGCTCTGATTAACATAAATTTCCATATGATGCGGAGTTTAAGGTTCACACTAGTATAGGGAATTAGTAGTAAACATTATAAAAGATATATTTTAAATACATAAATTGCATTATTTTAAGTATTTTGTGTTCATAATTATAATTAAAACAACGTAGTAACGTATCGATCGATTTCTTAAGGAAAATTTTCAGGTTCAAGTCTGTACCTTGATAAAACCTCTTGCGAAAGCGGAAGAAACCTGGACACTACTTACACTTAACCGTTTCGATACGATTCAATCCTGGAAGTTTCGTCTTGTCTTGAGTTTTCTTTTTTACTTAACATATAGGTACATTCCATCTGCAAAGATATTATATGGTGAATACACATTTTGTGTTGGCTTATTTCTTAACATTAAAATTTGAAAATGAAGTAAATTTTACAATGACTTTATTCATTATTAAGATTTTTCGTATAAAACTTTAATTAAAATTGTAATAAATGACGTGTCACGGTTTAAGTGTGGCCTACATGCGCCGACTAAATTAATTTAAACCAGAAGTTCTAGAATAAAAATTTTCTTTTAGAAAATGGCCAAGATTATGATACATCATCTAGCGACAAATTAAACTGCACCGCTTTATATACATCATTAATAATACTTAATCGGGATCTTGTTCGTATGATGTTGTGTAACATAAGGGAAAATTAATGACGACCGTGAAGTTCTGCAGGTTGTTTTTCTACAATGTGAGTTATTGAGAAATAAAATATCGCATTTATTGTTATTGATTGTTATTTCCGTAATCCACGTCGGCGAACTAATAACATCCATTTGTGCTGTCGCAAAATCGCAATAGAATATTTTTTATTGTTGTTACCGTACGTTATTGAAAAATAAAGATACGCCACTGCGCAGTACATTTAACTCTTGATTAATTTTCAAAAAAACAAAATGAACACATCTAAATCTTATTACTCGTATACATTTTACATGGGGAAACAGTCATATTAATATAAAAGATATATAACCGTAACTCAACAGCACTTCATCTTAGTGATAAAAGCAGTTCGTGCAACAAATGACACTCATTTTTCAGAAAATGCGATGAAACATTTACTTTTAAACTTTATTCGATGTAAAAGTAAGATGGAAAATTTCATAATTGATTTTTAACAACACGTCAAAAGTGAAGCACGTCCGCTGATTAATTTTAATAATTAATTTGATGGCAATTCTCGCGAACCCTTGCCAGAAATCTGGAATTTTGATTGTGTCTCTCCATTTATTACAAAATAAAACGTATTTATTATCCGCAAAATCTTAGCTCAAAGTTTAAAATAAAAAATTTAGATTAATTTTTGATAAAATTGTGTTAATTAACTTTTTGATTACTTTCTTCTTAAAAAACAAATTCGTTTTTAAAACGTGCAAGAGATTGTCTAGATAACATATTAAGAGCTCGTGTTCTTATCAAAATGTTACTATAATAAAAGTAAAGTCAAAATGTTAGTAATTTGGTACAAAAATGTGACATTACTTATGTGATTTCCCTGGAGTAAGAGTGGCTCAATTTTCCCGGACAATAACGGAGCTAGCAGGTCGTTGTCTGTTATTGTGTTATTTGATATCGTGAAACAGATTGAGAATTCTATTTTCTAAAAGGCAATTCCTTAAATTAGACTTATTTTTTTTAAATTTGCTTTTTTTTTTTGAAAAGACGCCTACATTTTCAAACAAAATTTACGTATCATGGATCATTGTCAATGTAGTATAGATATATAGCATGAATGTAAATATTCTAAAACCATTTACAATAAAATGTCATATTTATTAAGTATCGCGCAGTAAATATATAAGTTGTGTCTCAGAAGGGTTTCAGAAAGGTAAATGTTTTTTTAAATTATTTATGTGATATATTGTATAGACTGTATGTATTTCTATTTACTTCGTTCAATACTATAGTTACAAATAAAGTTAGAGTAATGCATATCGGTTACTCCTTTGAAGATCAAGTAAAATAATAAACACAGTGCATCTTCTAAAAACTACTAGTAAAGATGCTTAAAAGTATTAGCTTTTCTACTTTGCATAAAGATAAAGTTCAAGGAAGAATTTCCGACACTACAAGCTCTTTCTATTAACATGAAAGTCTCCGTACAGCAAAAAGAAAGTTGGAAACTTTCTAGACTAACAACAATAATAATTCTTAGATGTGTTTTAACTCTACAAATGAGATAAACATTAAATTAAGACACAACAGAAATGTGTGCATTTTAACAGATTTTTTTTTTTACTATTCACCTGAAAACCTTATTGGTTTATAAAAGGAAAAAGTTGACTGAAAGTATTTAACTGTGTTTTAAACTCTTCAAAGAAGTTAAGATGTCGGTGTTCGATAAAGCCTTTGAAAATAAGAATTAAGCATTAATTAATTACCAAAACGAAATTTTATTGCGTTCTTACGCATATAAAATGCTCTTAGGGTGGTTTGTCAAAAAATGCGCGCACAAAGTATAAAAAGAGTATCATATCTATTTTCAATATAGGAGTAGTTCAAATACATCTTTATCCGAAAATCTTCCATCATTGACTTAAACGTATATCGTATATATTCTTTGAACTTTTGTATTTCGTATTTTTGCTTTGATGTTTCTACTTCCTTTCATGGTTGATATTTTAGATCTTTTACATATTTAATCCGTTAAACGAGCAAGTAAAATGATGAACGCGTCAATATAAAAACAAATTATTCAATCAAGATTTATAAGGGTGGAAATCCTTAAATTTGCATAAAATTAATGAGAAAATGTTTTTATTTGAAGTTCAAGAAAAATCAAGCGCATTTTAAAAATTCTAACTCCCAACGGTACTATGCCGGCCATTACTTTCGTTTATCATAGCTGTCACATATCAACTTGCACCCCAAAATTCATCAATGCACTTGATCAACCGCATTCGCTTTACATGCCTGTCATACATACAGGAATCAAACATTAGGTATTGTACGGTTGGGATAGTAGAATTGGGTGCTTATTAATAATAGTGAGGAAAAAAATTTGATAGTATTGTACTTTTTCGTTATGAATCAGTTTGTTTAAAAAAATACTCAGTTCTCAATATACACTTCGTATCCACTTTATCTCTTTCTATGTATGGAAACCGTTACAAAATTTCATAAATAATTATGTCTCCGTATTTACTATATAACTTTTAGCAATTAAAGATTAAAGAATTATGTAATCATATCTCGATAATCAAGGTACGGTTAAATTAAAAAAACATTTAATACCTACACCTAGCGATTTAATAAAAACTATGCTAATCAGCATATTAAAGTCAACAAATAAACACTGCCAATCAATAAATAAGCAATCAGTTTCTTTTCCAAAACATTGGGGTTTGACACGGAATTGCGGACATAAACTATTAACATTTTTTAATCGATGTTAAACGTGGTAACAACTCTTTGTCAACGTTATCTTGGGTTTCTTTTGCGCACAGTATCCACATTCTCGCACAACTTAAATTGTATTTTATTATTAAAATTTTATTCTATAGTAAATATCCATATACCATTTTTCATTTCAATTGAACGTCGCGTTTATGAGCTATGCTCAAATAAGTAGTAAAATTAAACCTTTTCAAAATAGCTAAATTTAACATTTAATATCTCGTTCAATTGCTTGTGGGAGAAATTTCGAAAATCTAATAAATGAATATGTTTTATCGTTATTATTTACTGGTGTTCATTTACTGATATTCGTTTCGCACTCATATTGTGAGCACTTCTTAACTAATTAATATTGTTTTCACAAAATTATCACAAATTTATGTTTTGTTTTGAATAATTTTTAAGGAGAGCCGAAACCTTGTATTGTAGAAATTAGCTCTGGTAGTGTAACTCCGAATAAGACAATTATTTAATTTTAAATGTGGATACTTTATAATATTAAAACTATAAGTTTTGCGACATCTAGTGTCGACTCGTGTTAGCGATCACATACGCAAATGGTTCGCAGTAAGCAACTTTGTCGACAGGTATGTAAAAGCAGTTACATAAGTCGATCTTTCGATAATTATAGCCAAGATAAGTGTTAGCTAAAATTAAAATCTCGAATCGTCTGCTAGGTGTGAAATTATATAAATTCGATGAAATGTCTGAGGTGAACTGCATATGCAAAATTTTTTACATGTATAGAATTGCAAAAATATTCGGATGTGATTTATGAAAGGTTAATATTGTTTATCGTTCGGTTGTGATAACTAGGGAAACTGAACACAAACAAAATCAAAACATTACCAAATGGGTACAGGCAATGCGAAGGGAAATAAACCGACTGATCCTTGGCAATACATCTGCAGTGATCAAAACTAAATGTTCAATTGAAAGGAAGTGAAACTACTTCCGATAACTGTAAGAAGATATAATAAATATCCATGACACTGTAAGAAACCGACAATGTTATAATTTAATTTTGCCGCCGAGAAAGAATTATCTCACGGCATACAATATACATCGTCCATAACAGACGTCGTGCGCACCGCCCCACTTATAATTTCCCCCATGCAACCATTGCCCACTCTTCCGATTGCCTAAAGATATCCGCAACTAACACTAAGTCTTCTGTATCCGCTGATTGATTCGGTGCGTGCTTAGGCAGAACACTAACTTTAAGTCCTCTGCATCCGCTGAATGGATTCGGTGCGTGCTTAGGCAGATACTAACTCTAAGTCCTCTGCATCCGCTGATTGGATTCGGTGCTTGCTTAGGCAAGCTCCTAAAAGAACCACCGTTAATAACCCGCATAACCGACAACTACTTACCCCACATCCGAAGCACTGTGGCTGAAAACCCTCGGTAGCAGTTGCGTTATTCCGACACCTTTCCGTTCAAGACAAACCGCTGTGTATTATGGACCCCTAGAGGGTAGCTAATCCGTTCAATAGCACTTCGTAGCCAGCTTGCTGATAGCCGTGGCACTAGGTGAAGTACCACCGCCGCTAAGCCGTCGTCAGCGCCGAGCATCACGCTTCGCATCAGTACTCGGCTTGCTCGCCAAACAACATCGTATGAATACAACCACCAGGCATCCGGGGCACCTTGAGACGAACTTCCGTCGGTTGCCAAGCCGTAAGCCCTAATAATAAAAGCCGGGGTGTATGCTAAAACAAGCGAGAGCCGTAGACATCCGTGCTATTCAATAACCTCTAAAAGCGGGCGTGAACGACCGCCACCGAAAAACTAATACACACTTACCTGTTTCAGTGAGACAATACCACCAGGTCTCGACGCAGCCAGCACCCGCCACCCGAGCCAGGGGGTTAACCAGACCTTCCGTTGCGTAAAAACGTGAGGATTACAACGCCGACCGTACTGCACCCATACCATTTTAGTGAGTGGCTGTGTATCCACTGCCGCCGTTTCGAACGAAATTGTATTATAATCAAATTCCGTGTGTATACAAGGTATCCCACCGGGAACGCCATCGATAGATTATAGAAAAACTGTACATGGGAAAATTTGAAAATTTGGTAGTATACTAACATCGACCGGGGCAGTTCCGCTAAAATATTTTCAAGATGGTGACACTTTTGGTTATACCGGAAGTATGTGATCAACTTGCTTACAAATGAGAACACCCTATATATTATTCTATTTTTGAATTTTGCCCAAATTCTAGATACATTTGTGTATAATGTCCTATACCTAAGTCTAACTGTTTGGACTTTTTTTAGATTTTATGTCAAAATGACGTTTTCAGGCCTAAACAAAATTATAAATTTTTCCTATACTAATGTCTTTATTATTTAATTGAAATAGGTTTCTTGTAGCAGGGGACCTATTTTAGTGGGTTATGTCGATATTTTGATAATAAATTAATACAGGGCGATCAAAAAAAGATTAAAATTAAATTCAAAAACACGTCAAAAGTCATTTTTTTTAAACAAGCACCATGTTTTATAGCTTTATTTTATTTAGCATCAAAATAAGCGTTGACTTTGTACAAGGTTGTCTATTAAAAATTCATGGTTTCGAAATATTGGCAATTAACTTTTTTTTTTGTTGCGCAAATGCTATTGTATTTCTTTTTAATATGAATGGTTATTCCTTAGTTGGCCATGATAGCGTTAGAAACAATCATCTGTCAAGGATATGTCAAACTGTTAAAAATTTTTAATAATCATGCCGGGACGCTTAAATTATACAATTATTTATTATTTATGGACAATGTGATAAAGTTATATTAAGAACATGTTACAGTTAACTGTACTGACTGTAGTGTTAAAGTGCATATCGTTACCAAAACTTTAACGTTAAAATGCTTGAAACACACGTGTGTCGATAAGACCAGGTGTTCTTTCGTTGCGTATGTAATACTGTACAAGTAATTACTTGGCTTTATCGACACACGTGTGTTTCAAGCATAATAAGTTATCGCTTTGATAACGATATGCACTTTAACACTCACAGTCGGTACAGTTAACTGTTGGCATTTCTTAGTTTGATACACACAGTTTGACATATCCTTGACAGATGATTGTTTTCTAACGCCATCATGGCCAACTAGGAATAACTATTCATATTAAAAGAAATCAATAGCATTTGTGCAACAAAAAAAAAATGTTAAATTGCCAATATTTCGAAAAACCATGAATTTTTTGAATAGACAACTTTGTACAAAGTCAACCTTATTTTTGATGCTAAATAAGATAAAATTATAAAACATGGTACTTGCATTTAAAAAAATGACTTTTAACGTGTTTTTGAATTTAATTTTAATCCTTTCTTTTGATCGCCCTGTATTAATTTATTATCAAAATGTCGACCAAACCCACTAAAATATGTCCCCTGCTACAAGAAAACCTATTCAATTAAATAATAAAGGCATTAGTATAAGAAAATTTTATAATTTTGTTTAGGCCTGGAAACGTCATTTTTGACATAAAATTTAGAATAAGTCCAAAACAGTTAGACTTAGGTATAGGACATTATACACAAAATGTGTCTACAATTTTGTTCAAAATCCAAAAATAGAATAATATATAGGATGTTCCATTTAAAATAAGCAACTTGACACATACTTCCGGTATAAGCAATATTCTAGAGTGGTAAACGAAAAGAGATATCAGTTATTGGGTGGTCGAATGAAGAATTTAATTTTGCATCAATTGTTTTCAATACTGAATTCCAACATTAAGAAACATTCCATAATCCTTTCGAATAAACCTTGATTTAGTTGGCAATAATAATCGAAGAATTGGTTTTGTAACTGCCTACACATCTGTCGAAAAGTTGTAGGTCACTTTTCGGGCGTGCTGCGATTTACTTGTTTATACCCTTGACTTTTAGTGTAAATTCTAAAATTTGTTGGCCGATTATCAACAATTATAGGAAAACATCACTTCATTAATTTAAAAAGTTGCCTCATTGACAAATAAATATTTTCTTGTAATAATTGTTACTCTAACACCAAACTGGTTACAACATTTAAACGTTGTCCATTAGTCAATCAATTATCACTTCTCACATTTTATTATGCGCATATACAATCACGTATCTCATATGGAATAATTTTTTGGAGAATGTCTCTTGTTACAAAAAGACTATTTATCCAGCAAAAACAAATAGTACGCTGTATCTCTTATGCTCATTATAGAGACCACTGCCGACCACTATTCACTAGACTAGGTTTTATGTCAGTATATATTTTTTTATCTGTATAAGTGTATTGTGTTTGTATATGAAAATCAAAATATATTTATTCCTTATCAAAAAAAAACCAAAACATACAAACGAGGAATTTTAATTTACTGAGAACGACTCAACATAAAACTGCATTATTTGAAAAAATCCAATCTACATGTGTTCAAAAATTTATAATAAATTACCTCACCAAGTTAAAAAGATCCAAAGAAATTTAAAAACAAAGCCTGCGATTTTTTTACCAGTAATCCATTCTACAGTATCTTTGAATATCTAGAATTTTGAAGTATTAATGTATGTAACGTTGTTTTATCTTTTAAATGTTTGTGATCATTTAAGTTAGATATAGACTATTTTTTTTTTAGATTTAAGCAAATGACGACATTGTACACTATTGTAATGCTACAACAAAAAAAAATTACTACAAATCATAACGGACACAAGAATTTGACATCATAGCTTTCAACGTGGCGTCAAGGAATTCACAACTGACATAAGTCTACCTACAGTTTTCTTTAAATTTTAGTTCAATTAATGTATGGCTTGTTTTTCTTACTATAATTTCTTAATCTTGTTTCACTTTTTGTTAATACTGTTAATAATATTCTCCTGTCAGTTTGTATATAATACTGAAATATGAAGTTTGGCGTCAGGTTAACAATAATTAAATGACATCATTTGAATTTAAACTGTAGAAGAGGGATTTTATTTGGCATTTAAAAGTCCACGTCAGTAAGTACAGGTGGTTATTGTTTTAACATTCACATGTAGTTAGGCTGCTTGAGAGGTTTCTTTAGTGCTCAAAGAATCACTTTAGCCTAAAAAATACTACATGATTCATTTAAAAAAACAAAGTTGATGTCATTTCCGTTTAAACTGGAAGTCGGCCATTTTGTGCAAAGTTTGGAAAATACTCATCTTGTTTACTTGTAAAACTTTTTTTAATAAACTTTTTTTCTATCATGGATAATCAAAGAGTAGATCAAGTGGCCCTGAATTTACAATGAACCTGTATATTTACTGTTAAAACGACATGCGTTATTAATAAATCGTTACTTATTTACTAGGTACCACCACCTATAAAAAGCTACTACGATAAGCTGAAGCCAAAGAGACCCGAGTTCGACTGATGTGGGTTTATTTATCATTCTTTCAATGACTAGTCACCAAGAGTACCGAAAAAAACAGTATATGCCATTACTCGCAATTCGAATTTGTTTTATTCCAGACTCAATTCTTTAGATGGGTTGATAAGTATCGCGAACAGCGAACGAAACGTCGGCAACATACAGAACAGAGGTTATCAATGAATTAAAACCGTCTGAACGCACTCCTGGTGTTAAGATGCATAAAACAGCAGCTGAAAATAGAAATAAAGAACATAGAACAACAAACAAAAAATTTGGAAAGAGAAATTATGATTCTACACCTCTCAGGTAACAGTTTTTCTCAAAATATGTGTTTTTGACGAGGCTAAACTTTCAGAAATAACGTAATATGTACCTTTCAAACTATGCATTTATCTGCATCAAAACATAATTTTAACACATGACAGGTATGCAATGATGCATTATTCCTGCTCGCTCCAGTAGAATAGTTAGAAAATATTTAATCTTCCAGTATCGGTTTTTATTTATAGTGTTCGTTTTAGGGATCTTCCCGAAGGAGGTTAAAGAAAACACTGCCTTTTTAACGCAGAATAGCCTAACGTTTCGCCTCTGACAAATGGGTTTTTTATAGGAGGCTATAACTGTCAAGGACAAGATTGTCAAAAAAAATATTAAACATTTAATTTCAAGTCCAGTTTTGCAATATTTCTTAATTCTGGGATGGGAAGGTGGAACGAGTTCATGGCCAGTAAAATCTCCAAATTTGAATCCTCTAAATTTTTGCCTGTTGGTTTATATTACGTGTATAAATGCCAATGTCAGATGATTGAACAATTGATGATTCCCATTACAGAAGCCTATTACCTACAAAAAAAAGTTCGTTTAATTTAATTTGTCACTATCGCTTCTTGATGGCCATGATGCGCCTGCAGATGTAATTGTAAATCCTTTTCGGTTAAAAACTCTGATCCATGAAGTCTATCGCTTCTATTGCTACAAGTATACCCCGTCCCCCTTTTGTAGATTCAATATCGTGTACTGTTTTAGCAAAACCAAACCAAAGATTCTTCTGTAATATAATATTTTCTGAAACCTCTTTAGTAGTTTTGGAAATAGTAGTTTGATGCAAACCAAGACTTTCTTAAAATATTTATATATTATCTTTGTTACATTTTACAAAGCTGTCCAATATGATTTCCTAGGAACATACTAAACATCCATTCAACGTAATTTGTATTCAAACTAAAGGACTCTTACTTGAATGTAATTGTTTATCTAAAACAACTGACTTATACAGGCTGTTTCATTAAGCTTGGTTTGCGGCCATATCTCGAAAACTATTGGGTACAGAAATTTGGGGAAAAAATTTTTATTACTAAAACGGCTATGAGAATATCCTAGAAATTATTTTCAAGTTCCGAATTTCACCCCAAGGGAGCGCAATCGACAGGGCGAGACATAAAATTCGAGATTTCTCCGAAAATTTTCATATAAAGCTATGACTTTAATAACATCATTAGAAAGCCTAAATAATTCCGCATAAGTTTTGTCTGAGGGTCATTGGCATACCGGTCTTAATAAGACAAGGAAAAGCCCCACGATGTCTAATAATTTCAATGACTGTATTTTCTAAATGACTTATCTGATTACAGTAAACTCAAGTTTGATTGTAAGAGAAATGTCAGTGTTTTCAAATACCGTATCCATCGGCACTCGACAGTTTCAAATAAAATTGCTAGAGGGCGCAGTTCGCAATAATAACAGGTTTTCCATTTTACCACAAAAATTCAAATCATACTGTATAATTTTGATGTCATAATCGGAAAGTAGATTAAATTTGCTAGAGAAAAGGCGAAAACCGCAGTTCGATATCTTCGCCCGTTTCAGAGTTATTATCAAAAGACTACATTTTTCACAGTTTAATTTGAAAAAATGGTTATTTTCCTAGTTTTCTAGCTAGGATTAGTAACAATTAGTTTTAATATTATGTTATATTTCATGCCTCCCTTCACACTTTATCTAGACTTATGTGAAAGACGACATTTGGAGCGTGTTTAAAGGTCAACGGGCCATAACAAAACAACAATAACAACATTTAGCATTAAATATATTTGTCCTACATTTGTTAACAGCTGTTTCAATTTCTGCTCGTGAAATCGAATTTATAGCGTTTTCCATTTGCCATATCATGTCGTCCCATGTGGTTGGTCGGCGTTTTATAAACAATGCCTGTTATTCGGCCTCACAAATAAAAATCCGGGGATCTGGGTGGTCAAGGAAACAAACTACGCCTTCCAATCTAGAGATCCGAGCAATGAACAAGATGATCGTCAAAAATAAACGGTCCAATAATTCTGTTTCTTAAAATACCACATCAAACGTATACATTTTGGTGATCCACTTTGCGCATCCAATGCGGATTGCGACCAATAATGCATGTTGTGCAAATTTAACTTACCACAACTAGAAAAAGTGCATAAAACCAAAAGCAGGAATTGAGGATTTTCGTTGCACATCTCTCTTAACTAATAAGTAATAGTCGAGCCGCCTGTCATAATCAGCTTCTAACAGAGCCTGGTGCAAAACCATATGGTAGAAATGTAGTTTAAAAGTCTTTTAAAATTCGAAACACCAAAACGTGACTTATTACTACTTCTAAGGACACTTCCCTTATGCTTAAATTCGGATTCGCTTCCACGCATGCAAGAACGTTAATCACGTTATCTTCATTCTTTGACGGACGTCTTCTAAAAGGGACTGGAATGGGTCGTATACTTCCCGTTTGCCTTAAACGTACTTCTAGTTGTCGAAATACCCTCTTGTTATAGTTACTTCGTTCAAGATATAAAAAAAAAAAAAAAAAAAAAAAAAAAAAAAAAAAAAAAAAAAAAAAAGTTTTTTTGGCATCAAAATTAAAACTGTTGATAGTTAACAGTTAACAGTTGACAGTTGACAGTCAATTGCGCCCCTTGCAGTAAAATTCAGAACTTGAAAATAATTTCCAAGATTTTCTCATAACTGTTTTAGTAATAAAATTTTTTTTCCCGAATTTCTATACCCAATAGTTCTCGAGATATGGCCGAGTACTAAGCTTAATGAAAGAGCCTGTATAATAATAATTGTCATTCAAGATATTTGATAATATGTGGGATATTCCATTTAAAAAAATGCACTTTTCGTCATTTTTGTATCTAGCGGTAAAGTTACAAATTTGTAACTATGTTGTATATCACAAAACAAACTTCTCTACACATGAGTAATGGTACAGGAACTTGGTAAGCCACACTCAAAATGTTAGCTTTTACGAATCCAACTATCCCAGCAATAAACGTTTAATTTGGGCAATGTTTTTAACAAAAATTTTGGAAAATAATTAATATCTCGAAAACCGCTGCAGATAGCAGGACAATATTAAACAAAAATGATCAGAAAGTAACGGCAAATCTAATAGAGTCAAAATATATAGGATGTAAAATGTGAAATACAGAAGTTGCCACATATGTCCACAAGAAGCGGCAACGTCGCATCCCTGAAATTATTGTAGGTCAATAGATCATTCACAATTACTTCAATAACCAAATTTTCAGAATAATCCTCCTTTTCCGTAAACGTTTGAGGTACCATCGACCGTGGATCACTCTGTATATATGTAACGAGTATTAAATGGGCTAGGTAGGTTTTAGGATTTTGTTTAGAATTTGGTAATTTTTTTTATTTCCTTTCAAAATTTGCAAATTCTTAATCTTTTCAACCTAATGTGATTTTTTTGCGCAAACACATTCATTTTTGTCAATTTTTAGCCTATGCGTACGACACAACGAGTGATTTTTCTGTACTCTGTAAGAATTAAATCAATTCAACTCCATGCCCTGCCCATCCCAGTTTTTTATTTGAACACTTTTTATAGATTCTGATTACTTATTGAACTCCATTAACGGATCGAAAACTCGGGTTCCCATTAAATATTTTATACTATTGGTAGAATTTGCATTTCTCGAAGAGATACACAACGTCGTGAGAACGTTGAAACACAATTTTATATATTGTTTTTATGTGTATCACAATATTATTACAAAAGTTGTAATGTTGACGCAAAAAACATTGTGCAGATATTGTGCCCAATATTGCTTGACAACGTTGTCCTGACCTTTTCAAAATATTGTATTGTATAAAAGGAATTTGGTCTTACAACTTCTGCTATGCTGACAAGATTGGGTTGGAAGTGGCCGTAATGTATTGTAACAATTATGCCCAAAGGTGAAAATATCTCGCCTTCTGCTGGAATCGAACCATCGGCAGCCAATTTAATGAACTCAACTCAACTCAATTTTATTACAAAATTCATAAATAATACATTTTTCAATTATAACATAAATGCAATTATAATTAATCAACGTTTATAAAATGATGAAAATTGAAATTCCTACTTAATAAGTATATGTTTCTAACTAATTTTAGATTTGCTTTTTTTTAAATTGAAGGTTATTATTTACTTAAGTAATATTATAAAAATTGGAAGTGAGATTAATTATTAAACTATTTACTTCAGGAAAAATAATCAAAAAACCTGGACCTGGTTGCAGTTGCCATTAGGCTAGATAGAAAAAGAAGAAAAAGAAAATGGAAAAATTGTTATGGTAATAACTTACTCATTAAATTTAGGTAGTGCTTGGTACGGTAATTTATGCTTAATTAGGAGTACTATGACTTCTGATGTTTGTAATATTGGTCAATAAAGGATTCGTATATATTTAGATAACGTAAAATTTTTGGGATAGGTTAAGAACATAGTCACGTATAAGTTGTAGGTCAGTTTGGTTGTGCATGTCTGCAATTCTAGTGTATCTGTCTTTGTTAAGCATTTTTTTAAAGTTTGTCATCGAGTTCCAACTACCTATATTTAACTTAGCCATCAAGTTCTTGACAGAAATTAAAAAATATTTCAAATTTTTCTATACCTGACTTGGCGCTTTTGCAATTTAACGTTTAAAATTTTTACTAATGAAATCATTTTTTTAATGTCAATTAAATTGTTAAGGTTTTTAATTTCATTTGCTAAATCATTAAAATCGTTATTTACTGAAAAAGAATTTGTAAAATTTTCGGTTTTTTGATTATTTACCTGAAGATTATTGTTAGTAGTTTGCCAAGCTGGATTTTTTGGTGGGGGTGCAGGCTTAAGCATAGGGTAATTTTGTTGGTTGATTGCGGGAACGGGTTTACTAGGAATTTTGTTACCATTCTTTTTACTTTCCAAATATTGCACTCTGTTCTGATATGCTACACATATAGTTGCATTGGCGGGATGATTACCATCACAGTTTGCGCATTTTGCCGGTATTGATTTCTCCTTCCTACACTCATTTGTCAAATGATCTTCTGCACACTTTAAACATTTAGGGTTTACTCTGCAGTGACTTGTGGAATGTCCCCATTCTTGACAGCGGTGGCACTGGGTTATTCTTTTATTATTTTTATAATTTTCCCATGAAACCTTTGTATTACAAATATATTTAAAATTTTGATTTAGTAGGTTCAATTTGACAGATTTTTCTATGGAAACCAAAAATAACGGAAAAAGCATCCGATTGCATTTTTCAATAATTAAATTTTGATTTTTAAATCTTGAACAATTTCTTCAGGAGTAATGTCTTTTCCTTGAATTCCTCTTAATACATACGAATAATTTTTTTGGTTTTTATCTGAATATGTATGATATTGAGTTTCTTCTTCATTTAGACAATTCAAAATAATTTTGTAATCTTCCATTTTTTCTGTTTGAATAGTAATTCTTTCCTTTCCATATTTTATGTAAAAATTTCCAGACGTTTCATTTTTAATGCTTTCCACTAATTCTTTATGACTTTTTACTACCGCATGCAAAATTTCATTGGAGGTTTCTGTTTACATCTTGTGTCTTTGTTGGTGTAACACTTTGGGGTTCGTTTACATCCGCATCTTGCAAAACACTGAACTTATTATAGCTTTCAAAATTTGCTCTGGTTAAGGATTTCTTCATTATGGGTTGTTCTATTAATACTTCATTTTCTCTTTTTCCTTTATCGGTAATTTTACAAAATTACTGACAGATAGACCGCAGGTACCTGTCAGTTGACTTTCTTCACCATTACCCGTATTAATGAAGAGGTATTTTACGGACAACTAATGAACAGTGTAAACTAACCTTTTTTAAACAAAATTAAACCAAATAAACTTATTAAAACTAATTAATTAATAAATTATTACCAAGCGACAATTTACTGAACCGGCGCTTATACCGCTAGACTATGCTCCCACTGTCCCTAAAGCAGGTCTTGTACTACCATGTCTGTTTCTGCTAAACTAAAACACTTTATGTGTGTGATAACTTTAGTACATCAAAATAACCATTTACTTTATTTAATAAAACGTACAAAACGCAAACACAAAACCTTTATCATAAGAACAGATGTACTAATCAATTACGAGTTACGTAATCGCAGAAGCAGCTTGGTTAGATTCTTTAAAAATGGTGCCGGCAACAACGCATGGCAATCCGATTTTATCTTTGATTTTACTACTGAAAACAAAATAGTACAGAAAATAGGTAACTTTGTGCTTAAGGAGAAGGATCCGCCTATTTTACAATGTGAACATTGAAAGGTTAATATTAGCGTTAACATCATTAACATTGCCATTAGCACCAACATCATTGTGGAAGGACCATTTCACCGTTAAAAATTGTACAATGGTTTTATATATTGTTAATAATTCAAAGCACAATACAACTTTATCTTTTATAAGTTTTTGATTGTGTTTAAAAATATTATTTTCTAAGCTGAAAAGTGAATGATGCTTGAATGTATCTAAAAGAGTCTTCTACAAAGAAGGAAAATAAACTTTTTTATTTCCAAATATTTTTTATATTTTTTCTCTTACGATAATCTAAAAGCTTTTTGGTTCCATTAATAACAATTAATAAAATTTAATCTACATTTTACAAGTACTTTTAAGTATTATTATAATCCTGAAACGCATAATTACTGGTACGTATTCAGACTAAGTTTTTGTAGAAATGTGAAATACTACAAGGGAATCTAAGTACTATTTGCAATTTTCCCGTGTTGGGTCTTATATTTTCTCTTGTAAGGTTTTAAGACAACGTTTGATAATTAATTTTACTTTTGAAAGTAGGGAATTGTCTTTTATGTAAATTCTATTGACGTATTAAAATCTTAACTATAAAACGATACAAGTGTTTGTTAAAATACCGATTAAGTTTTCAAATATTACTTTTACGTAGTTCCTTTGAGCTTTACATTATTCTTCTAGGATTTCCCAGAGGCTCGCCGTTGCTTATTGATCCACTCTTATAATGCAATTTTAAATAAAACCAAAAAACCGTGTCATTCATCTGAGTAACGTCCAAAAATGCTATTCTTGGTATAGTTCGCAACAAAATACTGGGACATATATTTGGAAGATAATCTTGTATATTAGTTAAATGTATAGGAAATAGTCTCTTAAGAGTATATCTAAAGTCTATTTTAACTCTCATTGAAGTTCAGCATCATAATTCAAACTTAAATTACCAAATATAATTTCTATTATAAACAAACAGCATATGCGGTTGTCATTGTATGAGAGCTGGGATGATCCCAAAGTTATTCCGCACTCAAACAAGTTCAAGCCGCATTGGGAAATGAGAAAATACATGTCTGTCATCAAACTTAACAGCTAGGGAATATTTTCTTTACTTTGAATTGTCCCACAAAAGTTTAACAAATAACAAACAAAAAACAAAAACTTATATATTTTTTTACCTTTCAGGTATATTTTGAAGGACGTATGTGGCAACATTGAATATTTGTGTAAACCAAATATTTTATTATCGAAAATATATATTTTTTAGCAAAAAGTAACTTTAATAATACCGTTTTTGGTAATAATTTCTTCAAACTAACACTTACTGTAATGTTAAAATATCAGTCCGTAAACACGTCTCGATACTCTTATACAAACACTGGTTTGTTTACTCTCAAAGTATTTTTCTTTTATTAAATTAAATGACTGTGCAAATACATAAGAGTATCATTTTGACGATAGAAATAAACATATAATTTTTAAAACTAACGACAAGCGTACTGGTTATTAATGAAATAAAATCGTTTAGAGATAATTTTAAAGATGACAAAGAAGAAATAAAATACACTACTTATTACTTAATTGGAGGGGTGATATAAAGCTCAAAAGTAAATAGCATTTCAAAATAAACGCAATATAGTTTTTGTTGAAATTAGTTGAGATAATAAATGTCAGGGAAAAACTCAGAAGATTAGTTTGCAAATACACAATAGCATTTCGAAATAGTATATTGTATAACAAGTTTTGAAAAAGGGAATATTCGCACTAAAACTACTTCTGACAGGAAATAAATGCAATGGAGTTTTGTCAAACTCGGCAATTCGCGAATAAAGTTCACCGTATCATATGAAACTGTTGTTGTCCCGTTTAGGTGCAGACACTGCTACGAAACATCGTATTTATCTTCTTGTTTTGAGACACATGAATACGCTAATCACTAAAATAACATTTCAACTTTTTCGCTTAAATACCAGTTTCTGCGACGTACGAAACGTTGTGATGGATAGTCGCGAAAAATAGGACTTACCGAAGTCATTTTAACATTAAAGAAACTTTGAAAAACTATAAAAATGTACGTTAGTTGAAAAAAATTACATATTAAAAGAGCTTTTTATCATTTTTAACTATTAAGTTACCATACGAATAAATAAATAACTTTTAAGTGAAATATACTATTTTTTTCTTCAAGCTGTTATTGCTGGTTTTTATCTACTTCCTTTCACGTTCTTGATAACATCAAAACGTAGAATTTCACTGATTTGTAGAAGGCTCCACCGTCGATTTTCAGCGAAATATTTTAGTTGCTTTTTTTGCGTTCGGTGAATTAGCGTCACCGTTGAACCGCTCGAGTTTGTGCGTGTGCTGGAAGTTATTAGTGATTTATTGCGAATACGTGAATTACAAAACAATACTAAGAAGAACAGAGACAAAATTTTTTTTTATTTCCATTAAAAGATGTACACCGCGCCAGCGAGTGGCAAAAATTGGGGAACATTGTTATTGCTCTTGTAGATATTGACACTTTAGGAAATAAGTTAATTTGTGAAGAACATTTTAAAGGTCAGACATAATTATAAACAATAACAAAAAACAATTACATTAAAATGCAGTGCCGGCAAAATTCGAGAAAGAAGGTACTTATAAAGCAAATTAATATTACTTTTATTTACCTATGAAATAGTTTTATGTATTAATTTATCTTCCCATAGTTTATTTTTCAATTTCAAATTGATAAGATAAATAATTATGCACTCGCTTGAAGTGATTCACATAAATTCGTCGGGTGTTTTATTAACTTTATTCCGTTTGAAAATTGATCGCCTATAATTTATGATTTTTAATTTATCCAACTGTAAGTTTTTGCGCAAAAACAAAAATACAGCCCATTAACAACTTATTTGTTGTTTAATTACAATGTACCAAAAGTTGGTGTGTAACTAATGAGAATTAAAATTTGAAAAAAAAGAAAGCATTTATCAATGAATTTATGTTATTTTTCCTTCTTAGAATCAACTTGCAGAAGTCTTCGAAAAACTAAGCAGATTCATCTTTTCCAATTGGGTCCGAAACTAATAAATTGTTTATGTAAATAATAACCGCAATTACATGGAGATACATAAAAATGATGTTTTTATCATAAGTTGGTCAACTTGGTCGCGTTTTATTTAAAATTCCTATTTTCAAAAAATATATATACAACAGTTTAGATCGTCCAGGAGAAGATTGTAACTAGTTTTCGGGTAATTTTATAAAATTTAACCTATTTTCAATGTGTTGCAGATTTAACAAATTTTTAAATAAAATTATAGTTTGATGCAAACTTTTAAGAATAATATAACATTTTTATTGTTTTATAATTACACTTGGAGATATGATCCCTCAAAGTTAGTTCATTTTCAAAAAATAGGGATTTTCAAGTAGCTTCAACTTTTTTCTTTGAACTTCGATTTACTTAAAAAACGACGTCGTTTTTATGATAACTTATTATATGATGTTATAAGTTTTGTTAATCAGTTTATAAGGACACCGGTTGTAAAAATATTTTTGATGAATTATTTTAATTGTTAATTTTCTAGTCCACTTTTGAAATAAAAATTAGTGTTTACAATCATTGTATTTATTTACAACGTAGACTGGCTAGCAATAAATCATTGAAACCTGATACCATTGCTAATAACTATTTTTATTAAGTTAAATGCAGTTTTACGACGGCGGAATTTGTAGTTCGCCATTTTATAAACTGGCGTCGCCCAAATACAGTTTCATCTTTATGAAAGGTGGGGATTCTCCATAAGGCACAATATTTAACATTGGGTTGCGCTCTTAAAGAACTTTTTACTAAATGGTTTTATATAAAATCGACTCAGTGTCCGCTTCTTTACCGTAGTTAATATTCTTCTAATCAATAAATATGAGATAACCCGAGGTACCAACTTATAAACAATTGTAAAAACAAAATAACTGTTGCCTTTAAAATTTAGACGGTAAAAAGCATTTATAACGTCTGCCAGTAGCTTAATGTCGCTTAAAGAAAAAATTTGTTTAGAATTTTTTTGCTTTTATCAACTCGAAAGCGGCCAGAAACATCCTTTATCTTGGCCTCGGTCGGCAAAAAGTTACTAAATGTTGACAATATATACTAATGACACTGAAATCAATACAATCCTTGTTCTGGAATACGTAAATAATACATTGCAGTACTCTTTACATCTTATTTTTTAAGATTTTATAGACCTTTTAAACACAAACATTGAAAAAAAAAACGTATTTTAGTTAATACCATAATGACACCGTGTTGACAGCTGGCAAATAACATTAGCAACCGAAAATGTTTTGGCATATAGTACTATTTGAAAATTTAAGTTTCAACAAATTTGACCATTTATCGGCCCAAAATAGCATGTTTTATTTGGAGTAAGTCACTTACTTTGCTTTTGTCTGTTGGGGTTTTTCATATTACGTTCTAATGGTAAGCGTAAACACGAATTATGAGATTGCTGTTATGTCTCAGTTTTTTAGATTTAATTGCACAATTAGCGCTCATTCAATTGTAGATGATACGCATCACGTACACTTGAGCTGGTCATATGTAAGGAGAATAGAATGCCGGGTCTCAAACAATTGGTGTTGTGTGTTTATAATTGAATGGTAATCTTCTTCTAATTACATATGCCCTTTTCTAACATAAATTTCAATAGTTTAATTTCGCAATAATTAGTAAGTGACTAAATGAATAACCATAATTTATGTCGTTTCTAATTTTATTAATGGCTGAAATTACAGATTTGTTAAAAAACAATAAAATTCTTAAAGAAAAAAGTTTTCAAAATCCGAAATTTTTGCAATTTAAAAGAATATCAGTAATATTAAATAATAATATTGAATTTGCCACTATCAATAATATTTACTATTTTATTGCGCAATACTTTGTACATTATTGTATTATGGTTATGGACATCGAGAGTGCATCTTGTTTTGCTATTAGACTGGTGGGATGCTTGAAGAAGAAGAAGAAGAAGCGTAAGTGGACGAAGCAATGGTCAAAAAAGGAAAAGGTATTTTTTTGAAAATTTGAAACTAACGAAACCAAATGATTTTTGCAACTTTTTGAGAACATATTTTCAAATATTTGATTAACTACTAAAACTGTTAAGGCCAATCATTAAAAAAATGCTCCTTTGCAAGATGCTAGTTCCCCAAAACTACTTTATTGATTACTCTTCGCTTCTTAGGTGCGAGAAATTCTTTTGAAGAACTGTGTTGTAAAGGAAACGTGCACGTATCCCGAAGAATTGCATAACAGTATGGAATACAATATGAAGTAAAATATTTATTTTATTACATTTAATTGGAACATAAACCTTATCAAATATTAATTACACAGTGTAACAAACTTGAACTTTTTGAGGGATTTCGAATAAAAATTGATAGTTCTTGATCCCCAGAACCTATACGTAAAAGGATTTAGCTAAGTTGGCGCATTTAAGCTTGTTTTAGGAGGTAAAAGTGGCAGAATTAGGGTAATCGAAAATCACCATTTTATCTACCACAAATATGAATTTTTTAATGAGACGTGGAATCTCCAATATCGTCTATAATAACTCTACTCTGGGTCAGGCTACCTGTGTTATCTCTCACCTACGTGCTGAACTATCTTCGAGAATTGCAAAATAAGTGATTCTTCGGCAAAACTGCAATGTTTTGTGAGTTTGTGGAAAATTTACATTGAAAGAGAACATAGTTAGCATAGACGGCATCATAGGAAAAGCATACGAAGAGTATTTTAACGTATACTACATCAAAAATGTGTCGTGGATGCCAAAAATGTTGGGAATATACCCCGCGGAGTATTGCCGTATTTTAGTTTCAGACCTGCTAGATGCTGTCGAGAGAATAAGGGTACCTACTTCCCTCAACATTTATTTTTCCTACTACATTCGTTTATTTTAAGAGACAATTACCATTGGAATCAGACAAACACGCTGAACACTTTATTCAAGTTGCCATGCCTATGGAAATAATATACAGAGGAAGGTCATTAGATGCCATGCTGAAAAAAGTTTATTGATGGTTGAAAATCATGAAAGATGAAGACAACGACGGAAGCAGTGACAGCAAGGGCAGGTATTGCAACAAAGGAAAAGATAAAATAATTTAAACCACTAAAATGTTTAATAAAAATGGAATCTTACACAATGGGGTGTAAGTTTCAGTGTATTATAACCAATTTCAATCTAATCTGACTTGTACAAACTAAACTAGCAAATTTTGTTTTAGGAACGTATTCTGGGGCAAAAGATCTTACAATTTTTCATCCCTTTTTTGTCTTTCACATAGTGTTATTAAATTATTGAGTGTATTAATTAATTATTGAGAATATGTTCGTTGATCTGGTAGATTGTTTTATTCTGCAATGCGTTGTGTATTTTGAGAATACAGTTCTTCATGCACTAAATGGAGTAAGAGAGGGAGTAAAATAGGGTGGCATTAATTTGCATAGAGTTCCTGGTTTGAGTGCCTATTTGAACTTCAAACAATTGGTTGTATTTGCAAACAATCGTCGCAGTGGTTCCATCTGTGCAAGCTGGCTACCCATTTGGATGCGATCTTGTGGTATTTAGTTCAGGTCTTTGCATTGTTTGCCGACCATATCGTCTTTTTCGTTTAAGCACCTAAAAATGGTGAGTGTTAGGTTTTATGGCAACATAAGATTTTATCTTGTCAACTTTTTTTGACACTTTATCATCTACAACTAAATTAAACAACTACTTATATGATTTGACGAATTACAGACACATTACTTCCCTCGACACTCTGTACCTCAACATCGTCCTAATTTTGACTGCTCTTAGTACTTCCTGATCGTAAACAACATCATTTCTTGTACCACAACGTCGAGTGGTTGTATGATGTCGTCGACACTAGCGCCACTTTTATTAGAATCCCTTATTTTCTTCATGCGGTTACTGTGGTTCTTCCATTGTACTTTCCATAATGCCGTCAATGTTTGATACAATTCGATGCACTTAAACATTAACTTTCCCTTCTTCTCTTGCTCTTTATCTCGAAGCGCAAACTGCATACACTGTTCAAGCGTCTAGACAATGAATTGCACAATATCAGGCACATACTAAGCAATATTTTTCGGATTGCTCAATAAATATTAAAATATTTCACTACACGCTGTCAATAACATTACACAGTACGAAATAATTGAACAACATTATTGAGACTCTAGGGTCGCAAAAAAAGTTTGAAATTCAGAACATACGAATAATCAATAATCAAAGTAACCATATCACAACACAAAGTATATCATAACTCTTTCAAAACTGTTGTGAAAACGGTAAAATGTTATTACACCATAAAACTCAAAAAACAACACGTCGTCGCAAAGTGCCAAACTAACTTAACGGCGAGGGGTGGGTCAAGAAAGAATGTCTTTCACTTACATTTATAGATGACTAAAAGTCCTTATCACTCGTCAGATTTGGGGTTTTATTGGGCTCCACCCAGATCTTTTCAAAATGTATAAAAATGCTTACTAAAAATTGGAGAAAAACGTAAACACTTGAAAGGAAACATTTTTTAAGAAAGAAACATGAATTAAGTATGGTGTTCTATTAAAATGCAAGTTTATCATACAAAATCGTTGATTACACCACGGTCGTATTCTTTTACATTAAACGCATTCTAAAGGATTATACCAAAGTTTACTTAAAAACTACTGACAGATTCACAAAGTTCGTAAACCGAAGTGGGACAGTGGTCTTTATTTAAAACAAAATAATACTTTAGCCTTAACTTGAAATTCACAACCCCTGTTTCACTGTTTCATTTAGAACAACAAAACAAACAAAAAAAACGCATGGATGTCCTAACTTAATGGGTTTATTCTTAAATGCGCACCAGGCATCGTATACAATAATTCTCTGAAGTAAACAATCAATTTACTTACAGTTGTTTTGTTTTCTTCTGATAAATCCAACAATCCGTTAGTTGTTACACTTAAATTCTTAACAGGAACAGTTTAATTACGCCGAATTAATCGATAAATGCATTGAACGGTATTGCACTTCTATAATTAGCTTTCAGGTATAAGAGAAACTCGAAGTATCCGCAAGCGTTGTTTCCAACTTAGCAAGACGGAACTTCCTTTGAATTTCGCGAATCGTGTTGTTTCTTGCACTTTAACATTCGCATATAAATCCCTTTCATTAGTTCGTACGCGAAGAACTTTACGCACACTGTTCAATGTTTAGCGATTGTTAAAAATAACAATTATGATCCGTACAGTTTTGTACTTGTTTTTAGCTACACAGTACCTCGTAGTTTTGAATCTAGTTACAGACTAATTTAAAAAATATAAACATACAAACTCGGGGAGTGCTTCTCCCTCTCTCAATTTCTACATACACAAAGAACCTTACACGTTAATAGTTCTCAAAATTTAACCGTGGGATGTAATTTTACGAATGAGTCTAGATAAAATATGAAATTTATTTTTAAAAACGACACGATTTACAAACTCTGTCATGGAACAAACAAAGAATTTATTAAGCCAGCAAAGCAAAGCGGTGTAGTGTGACGTTTGATAAAAACTATCAAAATAATCATTCCTTTAAAGCTTAATTGTGAGCATGACGATACAGTACAACTGAAGAAAATTCAAGTACATACAGGGTGTACCATCAGTGCGAGTACGAGAGATATCTTGGAAAATATTAGATTTATAATAAAAGTTGTGCAGATCAATGAGTTCCATATTTTAAAATTATTTTCGATTATACATAAAAGCCCGACATACCAAAAGTTATGGTATTTCAAATATAACTACCTATTTTTTACTGCAAATTTGGATTTCTTGGGCAATTCTATCTTGACTTTATGTATTACACATGGTGTCTAAAATGGACAGTTTTTCGTTATTTCACTTTTTACGGAAAAATTGACGGTTCCAAAAAATCAAATAACTCAGTTATCCTAAAATTTATTAAACTCCGATTTTTGAGTGATCTAAGTATTATTTAAATTGAAATTCATGGATAACTTGATTTTTTCATATGGAACCACGTAATATTTTATGTACCGTTAAACGTATAACATCATAAGCTATCTAATGATTATCTACGTCTTCGCAAAAATCCGCAAAAACCCGTAAAAGTTAGATACCTACAACCATATCATAAGAAAGTTTATGAAATTCAACAGCAATTACGTAGTGCTATTTGAAAAAGTCAAGTTATCCATGAATTTAACGAGTTCAATTTAAATAATTGATTACTCAAAACTGAGCAAGGTTAGAAAGGTCAACAACTAGCTTTAGTTGGCACATGCAATGCATAATTAAAGCTCCAGAATGGTAGTTGGATAACTACCAGGATAACTAAGTTATTCAATATTTTCGAAACGTCAATTTTTCTGGAAAAAGTGAAATAACGCGAAAATCGTTTATTTTAGACACCATGTATGATGCATAAAGTCACTTTAGAATTGCCCAAGGAATATAAATTTGCAATAAAAAACGTGTAGTTCTATTTAAAAAAACATAACTTAGATATGTTGCGCTTTTATGGAACAACCTATATAAACGAAAATAATTTTAAAATATGGAACTAATTGATTTGCACAACTTTTATTGAAAAAGTTTTTTTTTTCTAAACTCAATATTTTCCGAGATATAGCTCGTGCTCGCACAGATGGCCCACCCTGTATGTAGGTATTTCGATCAACATATTTTTTGTAATTGAAACTGTTTGAATAACCCATCTAAAAATTCTTTGAATAAACGTCTTCCTCAATTGGGTTTCGTCAAGTTTAAAATTGAGTTGGAAAACCACTTTTCTTTGGTATTTCAACAATTTGATGAAAACAACCACATAATTAGTATTAACTTTTGAAACTTCTCTTTGAAAACATAGTATTCGTTTGCGTTCACGAAAATATTTGTTTTCCCCATAAAGATTTGTAAACGCTTTTCAGTAACGTAAATTTTGTCGGTTGAAATTAAGGTAAGACAAGAAATAAGAAATATTGAAAGCAAACACTACACATTTATCTGGAAAACGTAGTGTTATGTTTACATTTTATCCTTTACTTGGATTAGCACTGTGGGTTTATGTGAGAAAGTTTTCGTTGCTTACTGAATAATTTAGTGGTCCCAAATACTTGTCTTGCATTTACGAATAATGCCCCACATATTTCTAAGGTTTCTGCACGATCCCTTTAGAATTCTCCAAAATTTACTAGAGAAAAGTTTAATAATATTAAAGTTTATTTAAAATGTTTCAAATTTTTGTTCTTGCAGTTTTATTTGTTTATCTTCACGGTTGTGGCGGATTAAACGTATATGATTTGTATTTCAAGTAGTGATTTACGATTTGTTCGGATAAACATTAAAGCGAAATGTCAGCGACATATTTACACTTTGCAGTTACTTTACGGTTTTCATTTACGTTTGTCCTGTACTGTATTTAATGTTTAACAGTTGACAAATTTAATGTGGGAAGTAGATGACCCATATTCGTTTTCCAAAGTAATTACAATGTATGGTTTGTATTTCAGTTATGTTTAGTGTAACTAATTGTAAACGGTTGTTTTTCAGTAAGACTAGAAATGAAAAGCACTTATTAATAACATTAATTTTTATGGTCATACAGTTTTAATATTTATTCAAAATTAAGATCTAAAACAATAGGTAAAAATAAGTAGAATGAATATGATGTTAAGAGGATATCCACCAAAAGTTCTAATCTCATCCCTACTCTGAAGAGATGTTTTTTAAAGGCAAGGTGACTTGTTTGCTCCGCGTAGAGCTTGTATGTTGTTTCTGCGCGAAAAGGGACATTTCGTCGCAGACGTGGAACGATTCGTTTGATGTGCAACATAGAAATAAAACAACATCATTGACAGTAAATTGTATTATTTATACACCTATCAAATATAACAGAATACATCTTTTCGCTCTGGAAACCATAAAAAATTTCATTATCTACAAATTGAATTTACGCAAGTTTATTTTTGTAAATACCGTAAAACAATTCACATCTTTAAATAAAAATTTAAATAAGTTTACTAAATGTCAGATGACAAAATATATACATCATGTGCATAGCGTTTGTGGTTTGTATGTCTTAATGAAAGAGATTTAAAACTGCAATTTTTGAAAAAATCGTCCAAAAATTTTATTACCAACTTGTGCAATTTTTAATAATACATAGTTAATACGGAAAAAGTGTAAACAGCGAATGGTCCCCAGCGAGTCGAGCTTCGCGGCAACTAGACAACGGCGACTTGAATGGTGCGAGTTGTACCGAACCCGTTTCAGCAAGGTGCCTCAGGCAAAGTTTAAGAAGTCACTTGAATAGTTTACGCTCTCAATCTATGTTTTAGTCTATGGTTTTAATTTTCTTCTCCAACTCATTTTTAGGAAAACCAAAACATGAAGAGAATCCAATATCTTGGTTGTCCGATAGAACCTTGATTTAGAGAATTGCAGTGTTTGCTTTATATTAATATCCTTAAGTATAACAACCACTTGTACCGGATAGATAGTTGCCTCTTTAAAAAATATATATTTTGAAAGAAATAAATTTAATCTTGATCTCTTTGAGATCATTTCGTCTATTACTTCATTAGGATCGACCTTTGAATTGCGATGAACCGTGAGAAGAGCTAATAATGTGATACGATTTTGTCCTGTTCTCTTCCTAATATAACTCTTCAGTCGTCCCAGCGTTGAAAACGTTCTTTCAGGAGTCGCTGTTGAGACTGGCAACGTTGCAGATATTTGAAGCAATTGTATCAAGGGATTCAAGCGCAGAACATCATTTTTTTAGAATTTTTGCTGCTTGTGGACCATAAATCAAACTCAGCTGGCAATGACTTTTGGTCTTCGAAGTTTAAATATAACTTTTTGATTTTTTCCTGACTTTTTCTTTCTGAAGTTGCTCAATCCGGAGATAATAGTTGAATGTCTGAAACGATCTCTTCATGGGCTTGGAATCGCTTGTAGTTCTGTTATTAAGTGATCAATAAACGGAAAGAAGAGGGTTATCCTGTAATATTGCTCAGACAATTCTGCTTCTACATTTACACGATGAACTTGCCTTCCAATCACTCGAGGAATTACTATTTTGTTGGTGCTCATCTCCTGTGCTTCTTGAAATAATTACGCAAATCGTTCTTTCCTTCAAGATATCCTAATGTGATCTTCAATGTCCGCACGTAGCTACATGATTTACCCAAGTCCACATTAACCCCTATTTAAATTAGATGTATAAGAACAAAATTGTCTTTAAAACAACCATTGTGGATTTTCAATAAGCGCCATAAACTGAAAAGCCTGAGTACTAACATCTCGGTGGGATGGTTGAAGACTTTATAGTGTTTGAGGCACTACTTCGTACATTTCTACAAATCTTTCAACAGATGCATGCTTTTTTATCCAATGTGTCTCCGACAAAGAAATTAGCGAAGAATGATCTACTCCTATAAGATTTGCTGCCTTCTGCAGAAGCCCGTTTCGGAAAGCCAATTGACGTAAGAAACTTGTACTTTTTAACGTACCGATAAAGTTCCTGATAGCAGGTAGCTGTAGGGATGCACCAACACTAGATTAATAGAATGCGCAGCGCAGTATACTTACAGTGTTCTAGAAAATTGATGATTCTTCGTACTCCCCTTTAATGTTCCCTTTACCATGCAGTTGAGATCTAAATCATATGATTTAAATTTATTTAAAATGGTCCTTCCACGAAAAGATCCTCAACACGAAGAAATTCCTCCCTCACAATATCTTCTTCTCCTGAAAGATCGACGTACCTGAAACATACCGACATTTACTCATGTCGGGATATATCTGACATTAAAATATTAGGCATCCTTCACTCTTTTCAGAACTTTTTCTTGAATTATCAACAGTAATTACATAAGTGGTGATACATAAGTGGGATTTCCTAACAGCAACAAAGATTAATGGTAATCTAATCAAAATTACCAATAAAAATTATAACCACGAATGTAATTCGGCGTGATTATTTTTTAAACTATGTCGCAAAATGTTAAACAAGTATGTTTGTATTAAATTAGCCGAGCTTTGACCAAATCTCGTGCTCATTTTGGTTTCTATAAGATGACTAAGTGCTGAATTTTCATTATTTATATTGAGACAAATGGCTGCGATACCTTAACAACCAAATCAATGCTAACTTTTTTATGCATTTATTTAAACGAAGATCCAATAAAACAACGTAAAAAATAGTCGCTGTATGTAGATACTAGGAAATAGTGCGTAATTTTGATGCTATTGGTCGATTTGAAATTTGTTCTCATTACGATTGGCTGACAGGACTGTTTGAAGTAATTTAAAAATAATCTGTATAATTTCATTTTGTATTTCTAGCAATCCTTACATTACCCGACTGTTTTTGCTTTGATTGAGAAGCTGATTTTTAAGACATCATCTCCAAAGAAGGCTCGATATTGAAGAAGAGCTCTGAAGTTTCCATCTTTCATTTCAATTTGTGATATTGTTATATTACCTTGTACCTGGTGACCCCGCAAAGCAATCTCTTGCCGACCACATAACAAAATAGTTTGTATAATAGCTTTCAATCTATTTATATGCTCCTCGGCTATTTTCTTATTTTCACGATTTATACACTCAAGGACATTTTGTACACCTTGAGATATTCTATTAAAACTGTTCGCCTTTATTTCAGCAAATTTATGATATTGAATTGTAGAATGCTGATCGAATTATTCCAAACCATTCTTCCAGTTCGTGGAGGGTTTATTACTAAATTATGCAATAGTTAGTTCGGCGTCCTTTTTTAGCCCCAAAGAAAACGCATACTTTACAGAAAGCTCCCTGCAAAGCATTCGAATATCCCAACCAAGATTGCTTTGTGAACCAAGATAGTTGAAATGGCAAAAAGGAAATTCAAAATCTTCATTAGACACCCAAACTTTTTAAATGCTTAAAACTTTTTAGCATCAGTCTTTGTGTAGCATGAGACGAAATTACAGATATAGTAATAGGATTTAAAACTGGCATTTGAACATTCTTCTTGGTTTTCCTCAGCAACGCCTTGGTGTTCATTAGCTAGAAGAGAATTAGAATTCGACGGAACACTAGGTTCAGGGCACGAGGCAGCGGCAGTAACGATGCGAGATATGATTTTAAAACAGTTTTTGCTCTTGACTTCTCTTTGGTTTTTGATATAGATATAGGTAACACATCAAAAATGGATTGCTGGTATATTCGCTTTATTTTTAGGCAGTCTATAGAGTTGCCTAGGTTGCTATTGTCCAATTATCTTTGCTGTGAAGGAAAGGAAAATCATAAGTACGACGAAGCCTGTAATAATTAAGTCCTCTCCCACTTTTCAAGAAACAAAATGAACTTTTGTAACAAAAAATAAACTATGCATACAAAATCCAAAACAATGCAAACTGAAGAGAAAAGGGAGCAGTTAACTATGCAACACGGACACAGCGACTAGCGAGACTGAGACTTAGAAACGGAAAAGGCGTGTTTGTGTGCATATCTCTGCCATCGCCACGCAGAGGTACGTGCAGGCGCCCACACCAACAAGCGTCTGAATCTGTACAAAAATCAGAACAAAGCGCAACCGTATACTACCATACACTGCAGGCTGCAGCAAGTACTAATCACTAATAACAGAAAAATCACTCCTTTCTTTCCAAGTTATGTCTAATTCTGAAGTTGTGTTAATTTGGAAAATAACACAACTTGAAATTTAACAGATAATGCGTATCACGTTACTACTATTTCTTGGTCAATTTTTATCTTGGTCTAAGCAAAAATTGACGCGACTGTATAACTTTGAATAAAAAAATCCTAGGTATATGATGCGGACTATTTATACACACTGTAGATTGAATTCAGTTTCTCAAATATAAAATTAATTAATCATGTATAAAATTTGAACGTTTAAAAAAATATACGCAAACTCTTAGTTCAATTAGTGATCGATAGGGTATGGAGTGCAGTTATTTAGTTTGTGTACCGTGGATTGTTTTTTGATTTTACAGTTTCCTACAGACTTGTATCGCGTTGAATTTTCTGGGTACTCTTTCGATTACTAATCGGACTAAAAATTTAATATTGTGTATTTCGTCGGCTTTAAAGTTTGTATATATGAATTTATGAATATCGTAAATGAATTATAGATTTGTCAAGTTCTAAATATATTACACTGAATGAATTATTTTAAATAATAAAATTTTTTTTTGTTTGTTTATTTGAATCGATTTGCATTAGTGTTGAATTTATAATAAATGTTTCTATTTAAATTAATCGCAAAGTTAAGATGATTAAAGTTTAAGTTTTCTAAAAACCGATCTACATTTATTTAAAAAAAGAATTTGTTTTATATTGTTAAAAATAAATCAATCTTTTCATTTAATTAATTAAAGTATGTAATATTATGTAGAAATTAAGTTGTTATTTGGAGCATGCATAGATGCAAAATTGGTATTACGTCTAAAGACGTTTGTAATACTTTGTTAAAAAATCATTTCTAATGCCTACAGTTACTTGCATAGAATTCTACTATATATATAGCAACCTTAGCTACAATAACGCGATTAATAAAGTTCTCAAATAATAATTTATGTAATAACAACTGATTACATTCACTATTGTTCACAATTTGTTTTGAAGACAATAAATAAAGTTACATAATGGAAACAAAATAGTACTCCATCCTAACTAATCGATTTGTGTATATACATCACAAAAAATAAAACTACAATATCCAACTAGAAAATATAATTACGGTCAATTTTAAACCAAGTAATAAATCAAATAAAATACGAGTCTATTAGAATTATTGTTGTAAAGCTTAAATTATGAAGTTGTCTTATAAAATTATACACGAGCTAACGGTATCGCTAACTTTTGTTAGGCATTATCAATTACTAACGAAATAGGAACAGAACTAATTGCTTTGTAAGGGAATTTTGTTAAATATAATTTATATTCGCTCGTGATATTAATAACGACAGTCTAAAATTTAATCATCTAAATGTCTGCATTTACAAAAGTTAAATGCTAATGTTATGTTAAGAAATTAAGCAACTTGATAAACTTAAAACAACAAAGACCTTTCTATAATTACTCTCCAAATTTGTGTAATTCAATCATAAACATTACAGAATTCTCTCAATATATTTTTAATTAGCTTAATAACATACTCATCAGAAAAAAATATTATCGTATGCTCTCCTATTATGTTTTTTCTTTATTTAAATACCAATAATTACCTAATAGGACGAACATTTTACACATACACAAGGACCAAACAATAATTTAAATAGACTTGATCTCAAATGTTTTATTTAAGATAATTACAGATAAACATTTTTCTAATATTAACTTGTAAAGTGACATTTTTCATAATCAAACGATCTTCTTTTCATCACCAGTTACGAAAATTATCACTTGTCTGTTGCTTTTAACAACGTTTTGAAAACGGTTACGATGACAATGAACTGTTCAATTCCAGTTTTTCCTTTTTTTTTCAAAATTAGAAAAATCTTGTATGGAACACGTAACAAAACATAGTTCGTCATGCCTATGAACGTATTCCAAGAAAAAAAGACAAAAATCCTAAACAACCAATACGTTCAAGATAAAACTTTAAAGAATGTATTAATGCTTGCAAAAAAGTTAAAGTCAACGTTAAGCCCGACATATGCGGGCTTTTTCAAGGCTTCTGTTTATTTATGTAAAGAAAATACAGAAACGTGGGCACATTGAATCCAGGGTAGTGATTTAATTTCGTCACCAAGGAATCTAGTAGCTTCAACTTTAATTTTGGAGGATAAATAAAATTAATTCGCTTGCAAAAAAAGTTTAACCAAAACTTTGTAGGTTTGCCGGCCTGGGTAGCTCTAATCGGAGACAAATACGAAAAAAGTTTTAACAATTTATTTACAGGTTATATACAATTCAAAAAAAAAAGAAAAATTAATTAATAATAAAAATAAAAGATAATGTATTGTGGCCCTAGTGGTTGGTACTTCTGTAACACCAAAGTAAAACCTATGGGTACTAAACGTAAAGAAATTGATATTTGTGATTAATCATCTGAAGGTGTTCAACGAGGTTTTATTTCTAACCTTGATTGCAACAGAGCACTAGATCCCTTACGGTCTCGAGGCACTGAAATAACAATGAAAACGGCAACCAATGTATTTGTTTACGGACGGGTCGAGAAACGAACCTTCGCGGTCTGAACGTGTTCAACAACGTGTTATTTTTTAACCTTGATTACAAGAGACCACCAGGTCCCTTACGGTCTCAAGGCATTGAAATAACGATGAAAACAGCAAATAAAATGGAATTCGGTTCAAAACGGGAAAATAAAAAATTAAATTCGAAAATAGAAATAATAGAAGTTCGGAAAACGGCGAATAATAATAAAATTACAGCGGGGAAGAAGAGGTTCTTCTAGGGCGATGGATAAGAAAGTGGTTCTCGGACGACGGGGAAGAAGGTTCTTTGAAGAACACGGGGAATCAGGTGTTTTTTGGCGTTGTCAGAAGCGCAGCTTTTTCTTGTGTCTCTTCTTCTTCTTCTTTAGCCTTCTTTCCATGTTTGGTTGTAAGCCTTCATCTCCTTCTTCTCCAGCAGAAGAAATGTCGAAAAATAACACTTTGACAACTTTATGTCATTCAGAAGTTTTTCTGGTAGGGACACTTAAGCAATCTGCATAACCTTTTATTCACTCAGAGTGTGGGAGTAGTGGATTAAATTAATAGGAAGTTTCTAGTAATCGGATTCGTATTTCTTTTTAGAGGTACTCTGCAATTATATGTGCTTTCTCATCATTGCTCTTGGACTACGAACCCTGACGTGTTTTGATTTGTGGTAAAGATTTTGTAACATTAAACATTCTGTGTCTTCGGTAGTCTATCACTACCACTCGATGGCTTAGTACCATCTTTACAAAATATTGGTTTTTGAGGTGTTGCTTCAGTGCTTCAGACTTCTTCAGGCGGAGTCATTATTGAAACAAAAAGTCTTACTGAATTGGAAATGGAAACTGTAATAGCAGTAAAAAACTTACTTATAATATAGCGTAGATACCGAACTTCAAGGAATTGTATACTAGGTCCGATACTATTTACTACATACAAATCATTTTCTAATGGTGCGCTCAGAAAACTCAAGGTAGCAGACGAATCCTGTAAAATATCTTAGGGTAGTTATGGACAACAATTTAAGTGACATTATTGAATTAAAATATGCAGTAAATGAAATTCTAGGCCGTATAAGAGGTTTTCTCCTGGTGAAATGGATACTTTAAATACAAATACACTTAATATCAATACCTCCACGACTAATATGGAATATCTGCTAACATTCTTACTATTGGAATTAAAAATATACTAGCACACCACTAGGCCTGTACGATTTAAATCCATTACATTTTAGCTCTAGAGATAGAAAATTTTTCTCGCATTGGTACAACAATGTAACGTTAGATTTGACTGTTATCGCGGTGACTGAGTCATAAATAATAATTATTTGTATCTTAAAATATTTATTTAAAACTTTTGGTCGTGGAGAAAGTGTAGTCTGTTACACGGTAAGAATGAAAATTCGCTATTCTCGTGGTTGCTCACGCTCGCCTCCTTTCATTCACATGGAGTTTTCGTTCTAACCGTGTTACAGAATATACTATTTCAACTATTTCAAACCTGTGTGGTAACCTCATAAAATTTGATAAGCACGGTTATACATCGTTTCTACTTGTTGAAACAAACCCTTCATCATATTGAGCAGTGTTTTTACAATTCTACAACAATGTGTTGTCTTTGGTAGTATTATTATCTGTCACGGGGTTCTGCTGAAACTTGTTGGTTTGGTGAATTAAGAGTATAATATTTTTGAGTAAAGTTACGTGATATTTGTTGGCACTAAGTTCCGTATGTATTATTTTGATTTTACAATTGTAAGACAATTGGGGGTGCAATTTTCTGGAGGTAGCGGTCCCAGGTGGAAGACTTCACAATCTAATTTACATCCATTAGATCAAACACCTAGTAACTATAAACATTAAATGAAGTTTCAGCAACTTTGTCGACAGATGTGTAAGCAATTATATAAGTCGATCCTTCGATTATTATAGCCAAATAAGTGTTGGCTAAGACAACAATCTCAAATTGTCTGCTGTAAGTTCGCAAGAGATTGTACAATAGCAATTAAACGCCGAAAATCACCCGACCAATGGTTCGTATTTTGGAACTCTTCAGGAATGAGAAACTCGAGTGTATATTCTCACTATTGCATAAATGCGGGCTGTCGACTATATATACAGGGTGAGTCGTTGGATAAAACGACTTTCAAGAAGAGTAAGTTTTTTATCTAGAAAACATAGAATTTTAATAATTTCAAATCAAATTGTCAGTTTTTTTAATGGATTATAAAATAGAGCCCAATATTTCCTAATACACCCCTGGAATGTACGCTTCTGGGTGTAATTTTCACCATGTTTTATAATCAGCTGATAGCATGTTATAATAATATGAAATGTGCCAAAATTTGTTGAAGTAGATATAGTCGTTTCAAAGAAATACAGGTTTGATCAGTTTTTGGACGCCAGTTGACAAAATTTTATAAGAACTTTTTTAAATATTTTGGGCCAGGAAATACACTCTTGAAAACTTTAAACCTAATTATGACTCACCCTGTATACAGCTGTCGAGTGATTCTCGCTGTTTGTTTGCTGTTGTACAATCTCTTGCGAACGTACAGCAAGCGATTCGAGATTGTTGTTTTCTTTTAAATTTTGTGTACCTAATGCTAATGGTAAAAATTCCGCACTTCCGAATTGTTATTTATTTACGTAATATGTGCGGAAATATGTTCTGTTTCCAAACGTGTACCGCTGCGTGGGCATGAACTCCTCAATATTGTGTACCTACGCACAAGATTCGTATGCTCCTTTTCCAAAATAATTCGATATATTGCGTTAAAAATGTTCTTAGCTTTTTTTCGCAATGTTGAAGAGTTCACAGCCTGCACCTTACATACTACAGGTTCTACCAATTATTAGGTACATTTTATGAAATATTGAGATTGTTTTATTTAAAAAAAACTTTAATATTTAGACGACTTATATTAATTAAAATATGTAGTTAACGGTCACAGGCACATAGCAGTTTACAAGACAAACTAAAAAGCACATTTCAATACTACTATCAAAATCCTGAAACAAGCGCCCATCTCTAACAATTTCGAATCACTCGCACTCAGTGGCGGCTCGTGGTCAATCATACTGGGAGGTCAAAAATTAATTTAAAAAATAGGCATACTTAAAAAAATGTAATTAACTCAAATGCACCGCAAAAGTTTATACAATCTACAATTTTATTCAAAATATAGCGATTTTTCGAAACATTTCCATTAAAATCTCTAAGGGATTTTCTATAAGCGTTGTCTAGCTGTGTACGAATATCAAAATTTCCTATGGTTGCAAAATTCACCGAGCATTTCATGTGTTCTGCAGACAGAGCATGTTTTTTTATTTTTTCTTTTAAATGTTTTAAATCTCTACACCGGATTTGACCCATAGCGAGTCTGTCGAGTCTTTAGAAAATAATAAACAAACAAAACAGTAAAATACGTTTGATACTTCACAACCACATATCCAGTCAGCTAAATCGTACATTACCTTGCGAAAGTTTCGATGAACATTTTTGTCTTTGCTAGTTTGTCGTAAACTTAGTTCTGGCAAAGGACGATCATTTGCCTTAAACTGAAATAATTTTGTAAAATTAAGTTCGTTAGCACTTTTTAGTTGTTTAACTTTCTGCACTACCAACATTTTCTATAATAGCGCATACACACGCGAACCAAAAATAGTATTTTTACAAAACAACACAACAACAGTAAAAAATATCAATATAAATTCGAAGTCAACGTAAACTGCGGAACCCGGCTATTGACCCAAAGTTGATCATTGCTTCGACGTTCGCGTTTATTCGGGCGCTGCACGTTTTTCGAGTTTTTCCGTGTAGATCTAATTCAACGAGGACAATTCGCACCGCCAGTCCAAGGTTGAAGAGGATGAATTACGAACGACGGCCGATAAATTTTAAGTTATTATACTTGCGACTTTTGTGAGTAAATTACCTATTTTAATAAATTTAATATTTTTTTATATATTGTCAACATTTTTGGGAGGTCATTGACCAATTGACCATATAGACAAGCCGCCACTGCTCGCACTAACAACATCTATAGACACAAGAATTATCAGAATAGTTTGATCCGTATACAGGCTAATACTATAATATTATACTATATAAATTATAATAATAGTTATTTGTATTACTAGGCCAGAAACTGACCTTTCTCGCCACGTGATACACACAATTTTTTTGGCCAACACATGGACAAATTGATTCAGATTTAAATTTTTAAATATGACTATGCCAAAACATTTTCGAGTGGTAATCCCGTTTGGCAGCTGTCAACACGGTGTCATTTTAGCTTATATTAAAATACGTGTTTTTTTTCATTTAAAAGGCCTATAAAATCCTTCAAAATAAGATGTAAAAAAGTACTGCAACGTATTATTTACGTATTCCAGGATGAGGATTGTACTGATTTCAGTTTCATGATTATAATATGATATTGACAACATTTTGCAACTTTTTTGCCGGAGGAGGCCAAGAAAAGGGGCGTTTCTGCCCCTTTTGAATTATTCAAAATCAGTGATTATAGAAGGAGGACCGAAAAAATGTTGTTCAATCTTGTTGCACGTCAAATGTTAAAAATACTAAATCACTCATACAAGTAAGTATTGGCTTAGTAATTAAAATTGTGTTTGTGCGTGTTTAACATTGTCGGTGGTGCGATGTGCAGATTGCACATTTTCCGCTATAAACTAGAACTGCTCTAAAGAAAAATATAGTAAATCGTCGTTTTGCATGTATAATTGTTTACCCAATTAAACCAACAACTATTTAATATTGGTTACAAGATTTCAAAAAGGCTGTTCTTAAAAAAATATGTTAGCCTTAAATGGTTATGAAGATAATTTATGATCAAGTGCGATTTTATCACTTTAATTTTTCTATAGCATTGTGCATTGTAACATTTTTTATTCAATTATAGTATGTCACACAATCACTTAGATTAGACCGTCCCAGCAGCGCCTATCTAAGAATCGATCAATTTATTTTGCCCTATTAAGAAAAAACAAGAAAAATTGTGGGAAAAGTCAAAAACTATTTTAAAAATACATATACCTTTAAATAACACATCAAACCGTACATACATAATTAACTGTTGACTTATACTAAGGCGTATGCAAAAACATGTAAATGTATAAAATTTATTAGCAAATGTATCTCATTTATAAAGTAATTTAAAAACTTACTCTTACATGTTACGTCGATCTGCATACATAAATATGTTGTTGACTTGGTATCAAAATGATATGCTAATTTATTCCTAGAATAATTGAGATTTCTTTGTTCTAGGTACGCATATGTCCATTGACGATTGATACTACTTCTGTCCGATTGTGATCGAAAAATCAATCAGCGTGGCATCAGCATATAAAATGCCACAAGTTCATTCTACCTTAACTTATATAGCAGGACAACGGTAAGAACTCAAAATACATCTGTCTACAATCCTTTTAATATTTAAATTAATTTGATTATTATCGAGTTAGACTCGTTTATGCGAGTCGCAATTCCATATCCAGACTTTAAAAAAGAACCGCCGCGGTTTTTTATTTGATGTAATTTAATACGCGATCAAAAACCCAAATATGTGATTCAATGGATATGAAAAAAAAAAGTATATAAACGAATTCGAATAGATAGGAAATTCAAGCGATTAGGGCTTCTTCAGTAGCTGTATTTAAGTTTTGGTACGAACCCTTGTCACAAAAGTATTGTGTCGTCCATCATCTAGAATTGCTTAGGCCAGACCGCCTCATTTGCACACAATGCGAGGAGATATCTCTAATTAGAGGGTACAGTTAGCAGTTAATGATGTGCTTGGACCCTTCTTGCAACGGATACTTCATGAACTGGTTTGAAACACAATACAGTTTTTCATATCGACAATACATTGTTATTAAACCAAAAAAAAAGATAATTTTATAAATGCTTACGTTATAGAGTTTCTTTATATCTAGTTTAGTTAAATTGTTACCATAAATACTACTATTACTAAATATATTAGAATTTCAGATGCATCTTAAGTTTAATAATATCGCAGATAATGAAATTTTAACTAATTTAACACTAATGCATATATTTTATCAGGCCGAACCTCAAGAAACTACAAATCACAATTTTGAGAAAAATTATTTTTCTTAGTTTGTTATAAAATATATTATACTGTTATTATTAAATTGATTCTTAAAAAAATTTAAATAATAAGGAAATGTATTTTTTATAATTTTTTTAGAGGTTAGTACTATATTGAATTTAATTTTTGAAATTTATAACTTGAGTTTAACGAAAATCTTAGGTTTTTAGTCTATTTAAATTTTTAACATAATTAAGTCATTGACTGTCAGCTAACAGGTTCTACCAATTTAATTCTTGATTTACTTTCATTTTTATGGAATTTCTACCTCTCTCTTCCGCGGTATAACATTCTTAAATAGATTAATAATAAAATTATCAAAGTGGTTGTGGTCGAATGGAATTTACTTCTTAAACTTTTTGCTATTATTCGGTGTTTGCAGAGATAATAATTTGCTTTAATATTTTTAAGTTCTGAACAAAGTAAGAAAATTATAGTACAACAGAAATTGATCCATATCATTTAAGATTACAGAACTGTAGTATCGTCATTGGGATTTGTTAGTTACATTTTTTTTTTGTATACATATCACGACGTCACTTACATTAAAAATACAAATAAATTGTAAAATTTTATATTTAATTATCACAAAATGTCTTGGCTTAAAACGTTGTTGAGGACAATCTGCTAGTCAGTCATCTTAAACAATATACCCATATCTGCGTAATCTTTCCTCTAAGGTATGTAATTTAAATTTTCGTGTTGAGAAGTAGTTAATACCCCACTTACGTTTTCATGAGGATTAGTTCTGCCAATTTCAAGCTTGCCCTTTATTAAAAAAAATAAATTACGTTCCTTATAAAATTGTAGATCCGTGAATAATTTTAAAGTTATTACACAAATACAGAAAATCAGTGAAAATATTGA